>AWUE01019243.1:0-21394 GCA_001974825.2 Corchorus olitorius
CCCCCAATTCAAAATAAATTTTATTTAGGAGTTTTTTTAATTATTTATATATTAAATAGGATTTGAAAAAAAAAAGTTTCCACCAATAACAAATTTATATTTTATTACGTATATCTATTTCTAGTTACCTTATTACCTAAATGTAATATCAATTTATCTCTCTCAACTCTCAAGCAATATGAAAAACAAGTATTAAAAGAAATCTCCCTTCTTCTCCTCCATAGCGGAAAAAAAAAAGAAAAAAGAACTCTTACAAGTCGAAACTTTATTAAAATCCAATTTTTATCTTGCTTTCTTCATCTCCAAATACTTTCTTAATAATCTAACTCCTTTGTATAATTGTATTAAAATTTTCTTTATAAATTGTAGTTGTAATGATTTAGTGGTTTATATTGAAAAAGAAATTGCTCAGAAATTTGGGGTAAAACAGATTATTGATAACTTTTATATGCGATAAAAAATCGCCGAGCTTAACTTAATTAAATAAGTGAGGACGATGTAACATCATTTTTATTTAATTTGTTATATTATTTTATTAGTTTATTATTTATATTGTTGCTTAACGTTAAAAAAAATTTTGTTCTTCGCCCCCCATATTGTAATTCCTGGCTCTGTCCCTGCTTACAAACATAGGGCAAACCTCCTCCCTTGGGCGGCTACTAGGGATGTCGACAGCCTCTCTCTAAAGAGAGATGTCGATACCCTCTTCTAAAACTAGAGAATACTAAAGAGAAAAATAGATGAAAAGAATTGTGTATTGTTATGATGTATCTAGGGTTCTACCTATGGTTGGTGTTTATAGTGGACTAATAAGCCTTTTAGAAGACTTAGGATTGGTATCAACAAGGTATAGGACGGTTTAAGCTCTTAATTTGGTCTCCAAGTCGAATTGAAAGTCTTCTTGGGCTGAATCTAGGTGAAAAATCGGACTTGGGGCTAAAACTAATATTGTGAAGAAAAGTCTTCTTGGGCAAGTTCGGAATTGAAGATGGCAGAACTGGGTCTCGAGCTTCAAAGCAAAGTTGTAGATCTCTGAGTCTTCTTTCCAACACACTTTGAATCACTTCAAACGGAGGTTTGGATCAAAAGTTATCGCTGATTTACCAAGACTGCGCAGAATCCAAATCCAAGTAGGAAAAGGAAGCATCAACACCATCGACAAGGGGCTGGGCACGCACGACAAAGGGCATACCCTACTCCAGCTGGGGGCCCATCTGGTTTTGGTCATATGCCCATGTAGATTAGCCTTGGGCCCATGTCGACAAGATCACTTGTTGGCATGGCTTCTTTCCTTTTTCAATTAAACTCGATCTTAGTTCTTCACCTTGTAATCTTCCTTCAATGATCTTCATGACGTCAAATTGACTCCAATTGATCTTCAATCAAGAACTTCGAATCTCCAAATCTTCACTCAAAAATGCTAAGTCCATATTTGTGTAAAAAGTCATCAAAACTGAGTCGGGGCCTCGGAATGCGTTTTAGCCAAATATCGTGATATGATTAATATACGATTTCAGATAAATTTTTCAAAGATTGGGCCTAAATATTTTTCCTCAATTTTTCCCAAAATACTCATAAAAATATAAAATTCAATGGAAAAAGATTGAAAGGTTTTCACGCTTCTAATATCGTTTTCCCTATTTTTTCTAAATTAATTTCTAATTCAATCGAAACCGATTTTTGATGCTTGGAAAAACAAATCCTTAAATCCAATGTTTCTAAGATTTCCTTAGATGAATATAGATACTTCTATGAGTCTTGGCGCCAAAAATCATGTAAAACTGACCCGAGGCACCAGATCGCGTTTTAAGTCAAAAACCGCGATGGGTTAGTACTTAGTATACACGATTTTGGCTAAAATTTTGCAAAAATAACTTGAAAGTTTTTTCCACAATTTTTAGCCACTATAATCATAGAGAATATATAATTCAACGCCACAAAGTTTGAAGGGCTTTTTATCTTTTTCCTTATTTTTTTTCCGAATTAATTAGTAATTGAATTGAAACTAGTTTCCGATGCTCGAAAAAACAAATCCTTATATCCAATGTGGATGAGATATGGTTAGTTGAATATAGATATTTCAAGGAGACTCGACACCAAAAATTATGCAAAACTGAGATGGGGCCATGGAATGCGTATTTAGCAAAAAGTAAAAAACTTGTGAACTAACAATTTCGGTTAAAATTTTGCAAAAAATTGACCCGAATGATTTTTCTCAATTTTTAGGCAAAATACTCATAAAAAATATATAATTCAACGCCAAAATATTGAAGGGCTTTTCACGCTTCTAATATCGTTTTTCCTATTTTTTTCCAAATTAATTTCGGATTAAATTGAAACAAGATTCAGATGCTCATAAAAACATGCCCTTAAATCCAATTTGGTTGAGATTTGATTAGATAAATATAGATATTTCAAGGAGTCTCAACGCCAAAAATCATGCAAAACTGAGCCAGGGCACCGAAACGCGTTTTTAGGCAAAAACTGTGATGATTTACTACACGATTTCTGCTAAAATTTTTGCAAAAACTGACCCGAAATTTTTTTCTCAAATTTTGGCTACAAAACTCATAAAAACTATATAATTCTATTCCAAAAATATTGAAAGGCTTTTCACGCTTCTAATATTGTTTTTCCTATTTTTTTTCCGAATTAGTTTTTAATTAATCGAAACTGGTTTCTGATGATCGAAAAAACAAATCCTTATATCCAATGTGGCTGAGATTTGGTTTGTTGAATATAGATATTTCAAGGAGTCTTGGTGCCAAAAATCATGCAAAAATGAGCCGGGTCCCCGGAACGCTTTTTAGCCAAAAACCGCGATGATTATTTCACGATTTCAGCTAAAATTTTGCAAAAATTGATCCGAGAGTTTTTTCCTTAATTTTTAGTCACAATAATCATAGAGAATATATAATTCAATAACAAAAAGATTGAAGGGCTTTTAATGCTTCTAATACCGTTTTTCCTATTTTTTTTCCGAAGTAATTTCAAATTAAATCGAAACTGGTTTCTGATGCTTGAAAAAGCAAATCCTTATATCCAATGTGGCTGAGATTTGGTTAGTTGAATATGGATAATTCAAGGAGTCTCAGCGCCAAAAATCATGCAAAACTGAGTCGGGGTCTCGGAATGTGATTTTAGCCAAATACTGTGATTATTAGTATTCGATTTCGGCTAAAATTTTGCAAAAATTGATCTGAAAGTTTTTTGCTTAATTTGTAGCCACATTAATCATAGAGAATATATAATTCAACACTAAAAAGATTGAAGGACTTTTCAAACTTCTAATATCATTTTTCCTATTTCTTTCCGAATTAATTTCTAATTAAATCGAAATTGGTTTCTGATGCTCGAAAAAACAAATCCTTATATCCAATGTGGATGAGATTAGGTTAGTTGAATATAGATATTTCGAAGAGTCCTGACACCAAAAATCATGTAAAACTTAGTCGGGCCCCGGAACGCGTTTTTAGGCAAAAACTGTGATGGTTACTACACATTTCAGCTAAAATTTTGCAAAAACTGACCTGAAAAAGTTTTTCTCAATTTTTGGTGACAATACTCATAAAAAAATATATAATTCAACGCCAAAAATATTGAAGGGCTTTTAACGCTTCTAATATCGTTTTTCTTATTTTTTCCAAATTAATTTCTAATTAAATCGAAACAAGATTCAGATGCTCGTAAAAACATATCCTTAATAAATCCAATATAGTTGAAATTTGATTAGATGAATATAGATATTTTAAGGAGTCTCAATGCCAAAAATCATGCAAAACTAAGCCAGGGCCTCGGAACGTGTTTTTAGCCAAATACGTTAGTACACGATTTCGGTTTAAATTTTGCAAAGATTGACCCAAAATATTTTTCCTCAATTTTTGGCCAAAATAGTTATAAAAAATATATAATTTAATTCCAAAAAGATTTGAGAGCTTTTCACGCTTGTAATATCGTTTTTCCTATTTTTTCTAGATAATTTCAAATTCAATCGAAACCAGTGTCTGATGCTCTAAAAAACCCTTAAATCCAATATGAATGATATTTGGTTAGATGAATATAGATATTTCAAAGAGTCTTGGCGCCAAAAATCACGCAAAACTAAGCCGTGCCCCGGAATGCGTTTTTAGCGAAAAACCACGATGGTTAGATTTCACGATTTCGGCTTAAATTTTGCAAAAACTGACCTGAAAGCTTTTTCCTCAATTTTTAGCGACAATAATCATATAGAATATATAATTTAACGCCAAAAAGATTGAGGGGCTTTTCACGCTTCTAATATCGTTTTTCCTATTTTTTTCCGAATTAATTTTTAATTAAATCGAAACTAGTTTCTGATGCTCGAAAAAATAAATCCTTATATCCAACGTGGCGGAGATTTGGTTATTTGAATATAGATATTTCAAGGAGTGTTGGTGCCAAAATTCATGCAAAACTGAGCCAAGACCCTAGAACGCGTTTTTAGTCAAAAACTGTGATGATTTTTACAACACGATTTCGGCTAAAATTTTGCAAATACTGACCCAAATTTTTTTTTTTCTCAATTTATGACCACAATACTCATAAAAAATATATAATTCAATGGCAAAAAGATTGAAGTGCTTTTCACGCTTCTAATATCGTTTTTCATATTTGTTTAAGAATTAATTTTTAATTAAATCGAAACAAGATTCAGATGCTCGAATAAACATGTCCTTATATCCAATGTGGATGAGATTTGATTAGTTGAATATAGATATTTTAAGGAGTCTCGGCGGCAAAAATCATCCAAAACTGAGACAAAGTCATGGAATGCGTATTTAGCAAAAAGTCAAAAACCCGTTAACTAACGATTTCGGTTAAATTTTGAAAAAAAAATTGACCAGAATGATTTTTCCTCAATTTTTGGCCATAAAACTCATAAAAAATATGAAATTCTTGTAACCCACCTATAAAATTTTGATAACCAAATTATGAAATTTTTGTAACCTGTAAATTAAAATATGATGTTAATTCAAAAACGTTTAGGTGCTATCACTGACATCCTAAAAAGTAGACTTTTTAGGGTTATTCTAATATATAATTTAAAGGCTTCACTTAAGCATATTTTTTATTTAAAAAATATTTTTGTCTTGGATTTATAAGAAGGTAAAACTTTGTCAAAGTTTTGGATCACATCTCATTAAATGAGACGTAGTTATTAAAGTAAAAATATTTTAGATAAAAATTTATAGACAACATTACCCTTATTATTTATATTATTAATTATCTATACTATATATAAAAGTACGAATAAAGTGAAACTTTATATTTTCCAATTGTAATTTTTTTGTTCAAAATATATTTCTAAATTGCCATTATTAAATAATATTTTAATTATTTCATTATTAAAATAATAAAAATTTAGATTATCCTCATTAATTAGGATCCATGTGGCCAATAAGAATGCTCCACATCATTTTAGCATCTGAATTTTCGTCCAAAACATTTTCTAAGTCGGTTTAGGAGAAGATCAATTATATCCTAAAAATTCAAGGGCAAAATCATCCACCGGAATGACAGAATTAGGTCTCGAGGTAAACATAAAAGTTGTAGATCTTGAAATCCTCTTTCCAACGATACCTCATTTGCATTTTTCTGAGCTTTGTATCAAAAGTTATGAATTTTTTTCCAAAACTGCTCTTGTGAAGTCCTCCTTTAAATAGGATTTAACAATACTTACTCCATGACTGAATCATTACTGCATTATAATTACTGATTGGACTTAAATTCCTTCTTTGGGTTTCCATTTTAACGAATTAGGCCTAAGAATATCAGATTTAACCTTCAAGACATTTGGCTTGGTAATTTGTATGAACGGACGAGCTCGATCTAGAAATGGAAGAGCTTAATATGAATGATTTATGTAGTAATAAATGGAGGAGTTCAACTTGATAATGATATATAATTTTATAGAGAGATTGTCGACATTTCGTACTATAGTATCAAAAAATTATAGGGAGATTAACAAAATCTCACAGAGAGGTTATCAAAAATCATAGGAAGGTTTATTAAAATTTCATAGGAAGGTTTATTAAAATTTCATAGTTAGGTTATCAAAGTTTCATATTTCATAGGTAAAGTATCAAAATTTCATAACGTGGTTATCAAAATTTAATAAAATAGTTATCAAAATTTCATAAAAATATTCAATCGAAACATGTTGGGCCACGTGTAACGCACGTGAAAGCTAAAACTAGTATTTATAAGTAGAGAAAAAATCTTACTAAATGTTTTATAATATTTTTTTTCTAAAATCCATTGATAATGGGTTTCAAAATTTGAGATTTACCTTATTAAAAATAAAACTTTTTTATAATTGGTCTAAACCTTATTGATAGTAGGGTTGTGCGACCGACCCAAATAAACCGACCGAACCGAACCATAAATGGTGCAAACAGTACGGTATAGTCGATTTTTCGGTGTAAGTCGGTGTGGTGCTTCGGTGCAATCGGTTTCTCAGGGTCGGTGGCGGTTCACTAACTAGTGAACCGACACCGACCGAAAAACCGACCTATATGTATTATATATTTTTTAATTTATATTATATATATATATATATTTGCATTTATAATTTATTATTATATATATAATATAGCATACTCCCTCCCATTCAAAATAAGTGAAACACTAGGAATATTACACAGAGCAAGGCAATGATTAGTTGGTTTTAAATTTAGTAAAAACTTACTTAAAATGGCACAATTACCCTTCAAAAATTTTTATAAAAATTAATTAATAAATCTTCTCTCCCTTCCCAACTTTCCAAGACCACTTAAAAGTTCAACCACTTTAATTAACACTTAGGGGTATATATGGAAAAAAGAGTAAAATTGCATTGGTTTTGTAATTGTTTCACTTATTTTGAAAGGCTGCAAAAGTTGAAATGTTTCACTTAATTTGAACAAGCAGGGCGGCCTGCGCGTGCGCTGCAGTCATCTTCTTATTAGGGTTATATTTTTTGTAGTTGTTTAAGTCGGTTAGTAAGAAGATATTGCATTGGCTATAAGTTAATCAGTTAGGAGAAACTCATACATCGAAACAAATAATTCACATATATAAAGCAAAACACATGACATCTTTTTCATTCTAAAAGTGCATTATCTAAATTCTACTCTATCTCTAGGTAATTCATCAAAATAAAGCTGATATTCTACTCCTCCATCTCTAGATAATTCATCAAAATAAAACTAATATTAATTGTTGCTTGAAATATATGTTGATCATCTAAAAAAGCATAGTACGCTGCAATCATTTTTTAATCTTGATTGCAATTGTTGAATTAATGATCTCTGGTGTAGGTGAAAGAATTTGGCTTCTGCATAAGGAATGCCTAATTTTTTGTAGTCAAGGAGCATGTATAGTTGTCGTAGGAAAATTGAATTAGTTGAGAGCATTTGCAGGAACATATGTAATTTACACAATGCATCACAAAATCATTGTACTTAGCATTGGCTAACTATAATATAAATCCAAAGAAATCCAGATTTACCTCAAAATGTTGCGGTGAGAAGTGAAAGCTCTCCACTTTAGGTTATGTCATCCTAAGGCGCTGCTAAATTAAATGGAAGGATCTTATCAACGTCCATTTGGAAATTTTAGGAAACAAAACGGAGTTCATGTGAAACCAATTGAGAGAAATATTAGTAAAGAAGAAACTCACCCAAATAGAAATGAAGACGAAAGGAAAACAAAATTGGAATGTCAATAGTTTATTCATGAATCAACCATTATTGCAGATACATTTATAGCACCAGTCCTTTGGAATTCCGGCAGAGGAGTTGAACCAGTAAATCCTAATATCCACACACAATTAATATGTAATTAAAACACACTTAATCATAAATATAAAAATTGTAAATTACAAAAAGGGCAGCAAGAAAAGTAATGGAGGAAATTCATCGAGTGCCTTTTTAGTCACTTGAAAAGTGAGAAAAGACCAAAAAAAGCCAAAAGGAGCCACCACATTAATTCTCAATTTGGCCTTTAAGTAATTTCCATAGCCACTAAAAATAATATATAGTATATATGGGAGGGGCTATATATATAACTAAACCCTAATATATATATATATATATCAGAAAACTTAAGAAAAAACAAATTTCTCTCCGACCCCCCCCCCCCCCCTCCTATTGTCTCTGCCTCTCTGGTTCTCCTTCTTTCCAATTGCCTCTTGCGTGCACCAGCAGCCATCCTTGGGGAAGACCTTTTACCTCATCACCCTACGCTATTATAATTCCCACTTGGTAAGTAGTTGAGATTTGGATTTTACTTTGACTGAAAATACAAAACCCGTTCAAATTTTATTCTCTTCTTCCCTGAAACTGATAACCCAATTCGATTTTGGGTTCAATTCCTCCCAATCAGGTATTTCTTTTTTAAACTTCAAAGCTTTTTTTGAATTATGAGATTGGAATTGTATTTTGGGATTGGAATTGTTGCTGGATTTGATGGGGTTATTGACTTATTGTTGCTGGATTTGATGGCTAGTGGTGAATGGTGATGGGCAGATTCTAGATCAGGATTTGAAGAGCTTGATTTGCCTGAAATTCCCTCTGTGTTCCCAATCTCTTGAAGTTCAGACCGACACCGAACGACATCGACCACACCGACCAAGGTCGGTTTCCGTCGGTTTCGTCGGTTTTAGGAGAATGCACCGACCGATCGCACCGAAACCGACCAATGAGCAACCCTAATTGATAGGTGTTTAAACTTTTTTTTTTCTAAAATCCTATGATAATTGGGTTGGTCTCAAAATTTAAGATTTACCATTTAAAATGAAATATTATATTTATAATTGGGCTAAACCTTATTGATAGATGTTGAAATTTTTTTTTCTAAAATCCTATAATAATGGGTCTTAAAATTTAAAATTTACTCTTAAAAAATATGTTTATAATTGGAGCTAAACCTTAATTATCGTCATAAAAATATGAAAAAGATTTTTTTAGTTAAATGTGTGAATATTTCTTAAAGACAACACATAAAAAGAAGTTTAAGGGTATAATAGTCTAATTAGACACAAACTTAACACTTTCAAGTAAGATTTTTTTAGTTAAATGTGTGAATATTTCTTAAAGACAACACATAAAAAGAAGTTTAAGGGTATAATAGTCTAATTAGACACAAACTCAACACTTTCAAGTATTATTTCAAAACCCACAAAAAGTAAAATCATGATAATATATTATGATTGGTTAGCCAAATCCTAATCTAAAACCATTTTCTTTTGGACTTTGGTGAAACTCTACCGTTATTATTATTCCTACTTATCAAAAAGGATTTTGAGTAGGGCCAGAAATTAAATTGGTTGCTTGGAATCTGAATTTGATGTTTGCACTTTTTTGAAATTTGGGATAAATATGATGTGTGCTCTTCATTTTCATGGAAAATACTTTTAGAACAAAATTCAAAGACAATATTTTCGAAAGAATAAATTGGCAAAGATAAAATTCAATGTTTTTATCACTCTTTTAACTCAAGACTATAACTTGTACCAATTTTTAAGCAGAGTCCCCTGTTTTTTAAACTATGATTCTACTGTTTTGCAAGTTCTGTTATGAATTACACTTAAAAGAAAAATAAGAGTAGTTTTAATCTTTATTTGGAATTTTGGATAATGATTTGGAATGTATTATAGAGGTGTAACACATATTCAAGCATCCAACAGAAAAGAATTATGTGTCTGTGTGTTCGCTTTCCAAATGGGGACTCTGTTTTGTATGATTGGCATTCAAAGATTCTTTTAGAAGGTGGAAGAATATAGACAGGGGAAAAGGGAAAAACAGTTAGTAGAATCTAAGAGTTTGGACATGTATGCTTTTAAATGGAATATTTAGATATTGTATAAATCTTCCAACTTTCCAATGTGGTGAAAAGGAACCCGACCCCTATTGTAGGATGCCATTTATCAAAATCATTTTTATGCTTTAAATTATTTATCCAAAGAATTTGAAAGCTCAAGGTCCATTGAAATACTATATCGCTGTCATTTTATATTCGTTTTGAAAGCTTAAACGTTACGGGTCTGTTAGGGATTCACATGTGAGTAACATCTTACATTATGAAAAGATGAGTTGTTTGGGTGTCATATATATATTTAAAGGACCCAAAAAACCAATAATCTCGACGTGCGGGTTCAGGTTGGTTTCCAACATATATATGGGTTACTCGGTAGGTCTTGCTGAAGCAAATAGGCCCCGAGTCTCTCCCAACAGAGTCAAATTGAAAGAACTCGATGCCTTTTAAATAAACTAGTAATTTGCCACCTATTTCACATGTGGGGTTGAAGTTTTAATTGAAACATATTTTAATTTACATATTATGCAATATAATACCAATGTTAATTTTTGAAAAGATTAAATTTCTCTAAATTTTTTAAATTATTGAGAATAAATTAATTAATCAAATTTTTGTTTCAATATATACTATATATTATTTTTAGTTACCAGGGAAATTACTAAAAGGCCAAATTGAGGATTAATGTGGTGCCACCTTTTGTTTTTTTTTTGTTTTTGTTTTTTTCTTTTCTTTTCTCACTTTTCGGATGACTAAAAAGCCCATCTATGAGTTCCCCCCCTTCCTTTTCCTGCTACCCTTTAAATTTGAGGATTAATGTGATGCCACCTTTTGGCTTTTTTTGGTCTTTTCTCACTTTTCGGATGACTAAAAAGCCCCTCTATGAATTTCCCCCATTCATTTTCCTGCTACCCTTTTTTGTAATTACTCATTTTCCTTCCTTAATTGCTTTTAATTAATGTCCCCCCCCCCCTTTTTCTTTTTTCCTCTCATCAACTCAGCTGCTGCTTCTTTTCTACTCCTCAATGTTGATCAATCTTCAGATTTGCCAAAAATCAAACATTTCATTACTCCCCTCTGTTTTCACCTTCACATCTCTTTCCTTTTTCTTCTCCTTCCCCAGCTCTTCAGCATGGGCCGTTCAATGTTTTCCCCTTCTGAATTAAACCACCCTTTCTTCAATGCGCCTATTATTATTCAATTAACACCATATTCTATTACATCTTTGCACTTTCTATTACTTACAAATAAAAGCATGTTCTTTGACCTTCTTAGTTTTGCATGACTAAGAAGTTAGCTTACAAAGATTAATGACAATAGCAAGAGACAATATTAAAACTAATCCATTTAAATTGCATTTTTACTGCAACCTTATATAATTCAATCAATTAATCAAGCACCACTCTAGAACAAAGCATGTCCGTGGACCTTATATAATTGATTATATTAATATCCTTAATCGATCAATTAATCAAGCACCACTCTAAAATAAAGAATGCCTGTAGCACTAGCGCGGGCTAATATGACTTGTTTGAATTAATTTCTAATTAAATGGAAATAAGATTTAAATGCTCGTAAAACAAATCCTTAAATAGAATATGGCTGGGATTTGATTAGATAATATAGATATTTTAAAGAGACTCGACGCCAAAAATCATGCAAAACTGAGCTGGGGGCCCGAAATGCTTTTTTAGCAAAAAACCCATGATGGTAAAAATGACCCGAAAGATTTTTCCTCAACTTTTGGCAAAAATACTCATAAAATAGATATAATTCAACGCCAAAAGGATTAGAGGACTTTTCACGCTTTTAATATCGTTTTTCATATTTTTTTCTAAATTAATTTCTAATTAAATCGAAACAAGATTCAGATGCACACAAAAACAAATCCTTAAATCCAATGTGCCTGAAATTCGATAAGATGAATAAAGATATTTCAAAGAGTCTCGGTGCCAAGAATCATGCAAAACAGAGCCGTGGCCCTGGAACGCGCTTTTAGCCAAAAACTGTGATGGTTAGTGCACGATTTCAGCTAAAATTTTGTAAAAATTGACCCGAAAGATATTTCCTCAATTTTTGGCTAAAATACTCATAAAAAATATATAATTTCACATCAAAAGACAAAAAGATTGAAGGGTTTTTAACACTTCTAATATTGTTTTTCCTATTTTTTTCAAATTAATTTCTAATTAAATCGAAACAAGATTCAGATGCTCGTAAAAACAAATCGTTAAATTTAATGTGGCTGAGATTTGGTTAGATGAATATAGATATTTCAAGGAGTCTTGGCACCAGAAATCATGCAAAACTGAGCTGGGTCCCGGAATGCGATTTTAGCCGAAAACCGTGATGGTTAGTATTGATTTCGGCTAAAATTTTGCAAAAATTGAGCCGAAAGATTTTTCCTCGATGTCTAGCGAAAATACTCATAAAAAATATATAATTCAACGTCAAAAGGATTAGAGTACCTTTCACGCTTATAATATCATTTTTAATATTTTTCAGTATTAATTTTTATTTAAATCGAAACAAAATTCAAATACACATTAAAAAAATTCTTAAATCTAATGTGCTTGAGATTTGATTAGATGAATAAAGATATTTCAAGGAGTCTCGGCGCCAAAAATAATGCAAAACTGAGCCGTGGTCCTGGAATGCGTTTTTAGCCAAAAACCGTGGTGGTATACGATTTCGGCTAAAATTTTGCAAAAATTGACCCAAAAGATATTTCCTCAATTTTTGGCTAAAATACTCATAAAAAATATATAATTTGACATAAAAAAGATTGATGGACTTTTGACGCTTCTAATATTGTTTTTACTATTTTTTCAAATTAATTTCCAGTTAAATCGAAAAAAGATTCAGATGCTCGTAAAAACAAATTCTTGAATCTAATGTGGCTGAACTTTGGTTACATGAATATAGATATTTCAAGAAGTCTTGGCACAAAAAATCATGGAAAACTGAGCTGGGCCCCGGAATGCGGTTTTAGCCGAAAACCGCGATGGATAGTACATGATTTCGGTTAAAATTTTGCAAAAATTGACTCAAAAGATTTTTCCTCGATTTCTACCGAAAATACTCATAAAAAATATATAATTCAACGCCAAAAAAATTGTAAGGCTTTTTCACGCTTTTAATATCGTTTTTCATATTTTCCTAAATTAATTTATAATTAAATCGAAAAAAGATTCAGATGCTCGTAAAAACAAATCCTTCAATGTGGCTGAGATTTGATTTGTTGAATATAGCTATTTCAAGGAGGTTCGGCACCAAAAATCATGCAAAACTGAGTCGGGCTTCGGAATGCGTTTTTAGCCGAAAACCGTGATTGTACACGATTTCGGCTAAAATTTTGCAAAAATTGACCCGAAAGATTTTTCCGCTAATTTTTGGCTAAAATACTCATAAAATACATATAATGTAACGCCAAAAAGATTGGAGGACTTTTCACGCTTTTAATATCGTTTTTCATATTTTTCTGAATTAATTGTAGTTAAATCGAAACAAGATTCAGATGCTCGTAAAAACAAATTCTTCACTCCAAAGTAGCTGAGATTAGATTAAATGAATATGGATATCTCAAAGCGCCAAAAATCATGCATAACTTAGTCAGGTCCCCGAAACGCGTTTTTAGCCAAAAACCGTGATGATTATTACACGATTTCGGCTAGAATTTTGCAAAAATTGACTCGAAAGTTATTTCCTCAATTTTTATCCACAATACTCATAAAAATTATATAATTCAACTCCAAAAAGATTGAAGGGTTTTTAATGCTTCTAATATCATTTTTCCTATTATTTTCCGAATTAATTTCTAATTAAATTGAAACATGATTCGGATGCTTGTTGTACGAATCCTTAAATCCAATGTGGCTGAGATTTGGTTAGGTGAATGTAGATATTTCAAGGAGACACTGAGCAAAAAAATCATGCAACTTTGAACCGGAGCCTCGGAATGCGTTTTTAGCAAAAAAACCGTAATTTCGATTAACGTACACGGTTTCGGCTAATATTTTGCAAAAATTGACCAGAAATATTTTTCCTCAATTTTTGTCTAAAATACTCATAAAATCTATATAATTCAACTCCAAAAAGATTGGAGGACTTTTCTCACCTTTAACATCATTTTTCATATTTTTCTGAATTAATTTCTAATTAAATCGAAATGAGATTCAGATGCTCGTAAAAATAAATCCATAAATGCAATGTGGCTGAGATTTAATATAGATAATTCGAGGAGTCTCGATGCAAAAAATCCTGCAAAACTGAGTCGGGACCTCGAAACACGTTTTTAACAAAAAAAAACCGTGATGGTTAATACATGATTTTGGCTAAAATTTTACAAAAAATGACCAGAAAAATATTCTCTTAATTTTTAGCCATAATACTCATAAAAAAATGTATAATTCAACGCCAAAAAAATTGAAGGGTTTTTCATTCTTCTAATATCGTTTTTCCTATTTTTTCCGAATTAATTTCTAATTATAACGAAACATGATTCAAATGTTTGTAAAAACAATGGTTGAGATTTGGTTAGATTAATATAGATATTTCAAGCAGTTTCGGCGCCAAAAATCATTCAAAATTGAACCGAGCCCCGGAACGCGTTTTTAGGCAAAAACCGTGATGATTATTACACGATTTCAGCTAAAACTTTGCAATAATTGACCCGAAAGATATTTCCTCAATTTTTAGTCATAATACTCATAAAAAATATATAATTCAACACCGAAAAAATTGAAGGCTTTTCACGCTTTTAATATCATTTTTTCATATTTTTTCTAAATTAATTTCTAAATAAATCGAAACAAGAGTTAGATGCTCGTAAAAATAAATCCTTAAATGCAATGTGGATAAGATTTTATTAGATGAATATAGATATTTCAAGGAGTGTCGGCGCTAAAAACCATGCAAAACTGAGCCGGAACCCTGAAACGCGTTTTTAGCCAAAACCGTGATGGTTAGTATATGATTTTGGCGAAAACAATGAAAAAAATGACCCGAAAATTTTTTTCCCCTATTTATGGATAAAATACTCATAAAATATATATAATTTAACGTGAAAAAGATTGGAGAACTTTTCACTATTTTAATATCATTTTTCATATTTTTTTGAATTAATTTCTAATTAAATGGAAACATGATTCAGATGCTTGTAAAAACAAATTCTTAAATCCAATGTGGCTGAGATTTGATTAGATGAATATGGATATCTCAAGGAGTCTCGGTGCCAAAAATCATGCAAAACTGAGCCGGGGCCCCAGAATGCTTTTTTAGCCAAAAACTGTTATGGTTATTACACGATTTCGGCTAAAATTTTGTAAAAATTGATTAGAAAAATAATTTCTCAATTTTTAGCTAAAATGCTTATAAAAAATATATAATTCAACCAAAAAATTGAAGCGCTTTTGACGTTTATAATATCATTTTTTTCTATTTTTTCCAAATTAATTTCTAATTAAATCGAAACAAGATTTAGATGCTCGTAAAAACAAATTCTTAAATCCAATTTGGCTAAGATTTGATTAGATGAATATAGATATTTCAAGTAGTCTTGGAGCCAAAAATCATGCAAATTTGAGTCGGGTCCCCGGAACGCGTTTTTAGCCAAAAACCGTGATGGTTTGTTAGTACACGATTTCGGCTAAAATTTTGCAAAAATTGACACAAAAGATTTCTCCTTAATTTTTGGCTAAAATACTCATAAAAATATATAATTCAACGCCAAAAAGATTGGAGGCTTTGTATGCTTTTAATATTGTATTTCTTATTTTTTCTAAATTAATTTCTAATTAAATCGAAACAAGATTCAGATGCTCGTAAAAAAAATTTCTTAAATCCAATGTTGCTGAGATTTGCGTAGATGATGTATAAGTATTAAACCAAATTTTTTTATTTTTTTAGAAAGAATATTGAAGCACTCCCAATTATAATCGTGGGAAACTTGCCAAACGAAAGTAAACCAACAATTTTGTTTCCTTGGCATAGGAAACTTTAATCTTGACAACATCGGTATATGACCAATTTTTTTAAACATGTAAACTATTAAACTAATTTTTTTTCCTTAATAATTCCCATAATTTATTTAAATTAAATAAATATGAATTAGAAATAAAAAGTATTCCAAATAATTATGGGGAGTAAATTATTATAATTATATTTTGTATTTACAATATTTTTACATAATTAAAATAAAAAGTTTCATGACTATAAATAATAATATTATAATTAAAAATATTATAATCTAAAAAAAATTAGAAGCAAATTATTAATTACAATTATAGTGGATTATTAATATCTTTCCATAATTTAAAAATTTTCAATATTGGATTTACAATATCCTTCTATAATTAATAAAAAATTGAATTAATCATCTAAAATTATAAAAAAGTTAAATGACTAAAAAGAATACTTATTAAAAATTTATTATACTATAATACTAAGGGTATTTATGAAATTTCCCAATTAGAATATTTTAGTTCATGATTTTATAAAGTAATAAGATAAGATAATGTAATGTTCGAAAGTTCAAAACTTGAGAATAGAAAAAACATGTGTTGAGTGAACTTCCCGCATTTGGACTCCAATATAACCGTAATGTTCGGAAGTTTAAAATTGAGAATAGAAAAAATATGTGTTGAATGAACTTCCTGCATTTGGACTCCAATATAACTCCACTGCGGATTAGTTATGCCCAATATTTGTTTTTGCAAAAAAAAAAAATCTCTTCATAAAATGGCAATTTACCCTTTATAAGAATAGTGAGAAGAGGTGGAGATGAAGTATATTGGGGGTGGGGATATCACAAGGTCCTCATAGTAGACAGAAGCTATTGTATCCAAAAAAAAAAACTTAAACTACTAGTACTACATATATGAACTCAAAATTTATAACTTCTCAAAGAGTCAAGGTTAAACTGTCTTAACTGAAATGGCCAAATTAATTAACTAAAAAAAATTGGAGAAAGGGATTGATTTCTTCTTTGAATCCATTCTATTTTGATAAAAATTCCTGTATATCATAATGGAAGAGATCTGCATTCATTCTTGATTACTACCTCAACATGGTATATATATGAAGAACTTAACATTCATGGTTTTCATTAGATTTGAATACGAAGATTCCACAAATCCACATTAAACTATATATATGCTTCAGCAGTAAAATTTTACATCATATTTAGTTTGATTACAAGAGAGATGCTAATTAATTAAACACTGAAACTTTGCGAAAACAACAACTCTTAAATATTACTACAGCAAACACACTCAAATTAACCATATGATCTATATTAAATATATAAATCTGAAGTTCAATAAGGAGTGGGAGTGCTTGGTGAGTATTGAAGTTTATTAGCGTAGTCTATGAGGTCCTCGAGTTCGTCCATGCTCACACATCCGTCTCTATTAGCATCAGCGCGTTTCATTCCTTCCCAAGCTCTGTAACCAGGGATTACCGCACCCAATTTTTGAAACGCTTTCTTGATCTCGTCCTTTGTGAGGAAACCATCGTTATTGGAATCACAATCCAGGAAAAGCTTCCGTAATTGCTGCTTGCTATTAAAGGTCTGGGGGAATGATTTATTTGTAAGGGTCATGTTTGTCTCAAGGATTTTGTGGTAATAATTTGGATGTGTGAATCAGACAGGGCTTGTTTTACTGTCTTATAGAGCTGTGATCTTGAGTATGGAAGGCTTGGGGTTATATATATATTGGCCAACCCTTCTTGTTTATCGGGAAAGAATCTCATGCTACAAATCGACACGTAGGTGCAGATGTTACTGTATTAGGCTTGATTTAATTACACTGTTTTTTAACAGATATCATCCAGCATCTTATTTTACTCTGTGAAAATGACAGGAAATGGACTCGAGCAGCATCTTTCTTTTCTTTCTTTTTTTTTTTTTCGACATATTAAAAAGATGCTATTAGATTAGTTCGGTTTTAATGTTTTTTTAAGACCCCAACATCATCAAGAACTTGGAATTTTGAATCTTAATCTACGCAAAAAAGATAGAGGATTTGCAATTCATACTGTGGAGTGTGGAAGGCAGGACCAAGCCGCCTATTAAGCCATTTATAGTCTTTCCTCTGTTTCCCCTTTTCTTCTTCTTCTCTTTCTTCGTAAGAGTGTATTCAATGTTGAAACTTGCAATCTATATATATCACAATGGGTACCTATATATATAAGCTAATCAAAAGCTGAAACTTGCAATCTATATATATATATCTATATACTATATAAGTCTAAACTTCAAAACCATTGATCTGAAATATCTAAAATAACCTTTTTAATTTTAAAAATTTAATATTCATTTAAAGGGTAAACATGTATTTATCAAATTAAACTTTTAAGGTTCAATATATAATTTCATTTATCAATTAAATTAAATATATTATTATATTAAAATTTATAATTTCTTTTACCGCACCCTTATTTCAATTAATTTTTAATTCCTATGTTATATATATATAACTAAAATACTTACATTAATTAAATGAAACACTATAATAACTGAAATACTTACATTAATTAAATTTTTAGGTATTTTTTTAATTCAAATTCTTAGGTATTTGTGCAAACGTATTGACTAAAAAGAAATATTGTTTTATTGGCCAAAAAAAAAGAAATATTGTTTCCTTAATAATAAATAAATCGAATCTTAATATCTTTTATAATTTTGAAATTTTGTTTGACATTGATCTAATTTAATTTAATAAAGCAACCACTAATGTTCAACTAATTTTTTTTGGTATAGTTCTATATATATATAATAGTAATGTGTTGTATTTTATTCACTACAACTTTGTTAGTAATCTTAGACTTAAAAAATTAATAACATTCACCATTGATAAATAAATCGGATCTTTAATATCTTTTATAATTTTGAAATTTTGTTTGACATTCATCTAATTTAATTTAATAAATCAACCACTAATGTTCAGCTACTTTTTTTTGGTATAGTTTTATATATAATAATAATGTGTTGTATCTTATTCACTACAACTTTGTTAGTAATCTTAGACTTAAAAAATTAATAACATTCACCATTGATAAAGTTATTAAGCATGTAAGATTGCTACATTTCTTGATATAATATTATAGTTTAGCTTTCTGATTAGTAAGCATAAATGAGAAATTTGATAACCAAAATTGCTAAGAATGTAAGGTTATTAAATTAGTTGAAAGTTATCTAAAAAAAATTAGTTGAAAGTAGTATAATGCATTTTTAATGATCATTATAGTTTTTTTTTTGTAACCTTAAATAAGATTATTACCTTTTTGCTATGTTATTTTAGATCACATTGATCATTCATTAATTTGGTAGAGTTATAACGAGATATCAATTTTAATTTTACTTCAACTTGCCAAAGATACGCATATATAGTATATAAATTATTTCTCTATCACCAAAAAAAAAAAAGGAAGGACATATGAATTAGTAACTAGGAACCAATTATGTGCACCTAATTTTATACTTCCTCATGTTGCATTAAGTTTAGTTATAAGTTATAACCTTATATGGAAATTTGACTTACAGGTCCGGGTATGTTTTGGTTGAATTATGAGATTTTGGAGAAATATGATATTCAAAATTACAAAAAATGTAATAAGAAATATGATAACCAAAATCACAAAAGATGTAAGGTTATTGAATTAGTGGATAGTACTATACCTCTTTTGTGATCATTATAGGTTTTTCAGTAACTTTTGAGAAAAAAATGGCAAATATTCACCGTTGATGAAAGTTTACTAATGTTATTTAAAAAATAAGGATTGATAAATACAATTTTAATAACTTTTATAGCATTTTTAGTAAAGTTAAGTAATAAAATTTGTAACACTTTATTGATGATAAAAGGTTACTAAAATTAATAAGGATGTAAGGTTCTTTCAATGTAGATAGTACTATAATGTTTTCCATAACCTTTTAAGTAATTAATCTTAGATAAGAAAATCAGTACTGTATGTATCTTTATAGTGTAAGGTCATTAAATTAGTTGATAGTACAATACATTTTTTATGATTATTATAGCTTTTTCGGTAACTTTTGAGGAAACAAATGGTAAATCTTCACCATTGATGAAAGTTTACTAATGTTATTAAGAATGTAAGGATTGATAAATACAATTTTAAAAACTTTTATAGCTTTTTTAGTAGATTACTCAAGTAATTAAATTGGTAACTTTCATTATTGATCATAAAAAGTTACTAAAATTAATAAGGATGTAAGATGACTTTTTCTGCTACAAAAGTACCAGAAAGTAAAAGATGGCAGTAACTACGGTCTCAGGATGGCAACCCCGATCCGGTCTTCAATAAGGATGTAAGATGACTTGAATCTAGATAATGTTTTTCGGCAAAAAAAGTACAATTTTAATAACTTTTTTTTAGTCTTTTAAGTAGATTACTTAAGTAATTAAATTGGTAACCTTCATTATTGATAATAAAAAGTTACTAAAATTAATAAGGATGTAAGATTATTTGAATCTAGATAGTACTATAATGTTTTCATAACTTTTATAACCTTTTAATTAAGTAATCTTAGATAAGAAAATTCATCAGCGATCAATATTACTAATAATGTAAGGTTATTAAAAATAGTACTGTAAAATAACATTCATAAGAATTTTGTCATCATCTAATTGTTTTCGCATGGGTCCGTTCAACGATGCGCTTTCGCGTCTCTCTAAAATTGCAGTCATGGTAAAATCTTGGTTTATTTAATTATCAGGACGGACACTAAGATGGAATAAGCCCGCTAATATGCCCAATGTCCCTGCTGCAATATGATGAGAGGCTATTCCTCCCGGATTCAATGTTCAGATTAGATAAAAATACGCGCGACGAAAATTATTAAAAGTAATAAAAACATAAGGTTACTGAATTTGTTGATAGGACTATAGCTCCTTTTTTTTTTATAATCTTCGCAACTTTTTTTTTACTAATCTTAGATATGAAAATTATACTTCTCATTAAATTGATATAAAATGCTACTAAATTTATTAAAGATGTTAGGTTACTAAATTACCTTATACTATAAAAATTTTTATAACCTTTATAATTTTTTTAACAACCTTAAAGAAGAACATTGACAAATGCCATTATTGATAAAAGGCTACTAAAATTACTAACAGTATAAGGTTAATTACTGAATTTATTGATAACATTAAAAAACCTTTGATAACTTAAATAGCCTTTTAATGAACATTTGATGAGGAAATTGATAATCTTATTCTTATTCTTTTTCTTTTTTTTTTGCATCAGAGATCGATAACCTTCTTAATTGATTAATGTTTAACTTTCGTTCTTAATAGCCCTATAGTTTTTTCAGTAAATTCAAATAAGAAAATTGATAACCTTCCTCCATTACTGAAGATAACCATAATTGTATAATAATTTAAGTTTTCTTTTTCGTTTAATGAGATTAATTATTTCAAATCTCCGTAAACTAAATGACCAGATTTTGATGATTAATTAATCAAAATTTATGAAAATGAAAAGTACGCATGTGTGGAATATATGATTTATCAATTATTAACATACGTGCAGCGCACGTGCTTTAACTAGTATA
>AWUE01019245.1:0-22982 GCA_001974825.2 Corchorus olitorius
CCTTTAATCTTTTTGGCGTTGAATTATATAATTTTTATTAGTATAAAGATTGAGGAAATAACTTTTGAGTCAATTTTTGCAAAATTCTAGCCAAAATCGTGTAATAATCATCACAGTTTTTGGCTAAAAACACATTCCGAGGCCCCAGTTAAGTTTTGCATGATTTTTGCCACCAAGACTCTTTGAGATATCCATATTCATCTAATCAAATCTCAGCTACATTGGATTTAAGAATTTATTTTTACGAGCATCTGAATCTTGTTTTGATTTAACGAGAAATTAATTAATTCAGAAAAATATGAATAACGATATTAAAAGCGTGAAAAGTCCTCCAATTTTTTTGGCGTTAAATTATATATATGTTATGAGTATTTTAGCCAAAATTTGAAGGGAAAAATTTTCGGGTCATTTTTGCAAAATTTTAGCGAAATCATGTACTAACCATCAGGATTTCTAGCTAAAAACGCGTTTCGGGGCACCGGCTTAGTTTTGCATGATTTTTGGCGCCAAGTCTCCTTGAAATATCTATATTCATCTAATCAAATCTCAACCACATTGAATTTAAGGATTTGTTTTTACGAGCATCTGAATGTTGTTCTGATTTAATAAGAAATTAATTAAGAAAATATTAAAAATGATATTAAAATCATGAAAATTCCTACAATCTTTTTGGCGTTTAATTATATATATTCTATGAGTATTTCGGGTCAATTTTTCAAAAATTTTAGTATTTCATGAAAACTCTTCAATATTTTTGGCGTTGAATTATATATTTTTTATGAGTATTGTGGCTAAAATTTGAGAAAAATATTTCGGGTCAATTTTTACAAAATTCTACCCGAAACTCGTGTACCATCATGGTTTTTTGGCTAAAAAACGCGTTCCGGGGCCCTAGGTCAGTTTTGCATGATTTTAACACCAAGACTCCTTAAAATATATCTATATTTATCTAACCAAATCTCAGGCACATTGTATTTAAGGATTTGTTTTTACGAGTTTTTAAATCTTGTTTCGATTTAACCAGAAATTAATTTGAAAATAAAATAGGAAAAACGATATTAGAAGCGTGCAAAAGAGTTCAATTTTTTTTGGCTTTGAACTATATATTTTTTATGAGTATTTTCGCTAGAAATCGAGAAAAATTCTTTCGGGATTTTTGCAGAATTTAGTCGAAATCGTGTTATAATCATTACGGTTTTCGGCTAAAAATGCGTTCTGGGGTCCGGATTAGTTTTGCATGATTTTTGGTGCCAAGACTCCTTGAGATATCTATATTAATCTAACCAAATCTCAGCCACATTAGATTTAAGGATTTGTTTTTACGAGCATCTGAATCTTGTTTCGATTTAATTAGAAATTAATTTGGAAAAAATAGGAAAAACAATATTAGAAGCGTTAAAAGCCCTTCAAATATTTTTTATGTCGAATCATATAATTTTTATGAGTATTTTAACCAAAAAATATTGAGAAAATATCTTTCGGGTCAATTTTCGCAAAATTTTAGCTAAAATTGTGTACTAACCAACACGGTTTTTGGCTAAAAACGCTGTTGATACCTAAATTTACAATTAGGGGTAAACTTGTCCTCAAGAATCTTAGA
Organism: Corchorus olitorius; assembly: GCA_001974825.2. Taxonomy (NCBI): domain Eukaryota; kingdom Viridiplantae; phylum Streptophyta; class Magnoliopsida; order Malvales; family Malvaceae; genus Corchorus; species Corchorus olitorius. The sequence goes on from AWUE01019245.1 coordinate 1,601, forward strand.
ACAAGATGTGTGGCTCAGATTTAATCTAATTCTGAAGTTAGATCAAAATTGATGTCATCCTTGTCATATTTTAAATTAGGAAAATAATTTTATTTTTCCTAATTTCCTATAATTGGGCCGAAATTAGTAGGTATTATTGGATAATAATAATAATTTTGTAATTATTATTATTTCAGTAAATAATGGTAAGAAAGGAATTAAAATCATCTTGTATGATTTCTGATTCTGATTGAGAATTAATTCTTAGATGACCATCCTAATTTTGTAAAGTGTATAATGTAATGTCAAAATTGGACTTATGACATGATATGTGGCGCAGTAAGGCCTAGCCCAGGCCGCCCATGCCTAAAATTTGATCCTTATTGAATTAAATGCAATTTTGTATTTTGTTTAATTAAGGACAAAAGGCGAAATCAATGAAATTGAATGGCCTAGAGAGGTGCGATTCAAACAAGGATTTTTCCATTATGATCCTTGACTCTCATAGATCATTTTGACAAAATTTCATCTCATTCTGACTTAAGATGAAAAACTTATGCACGTTTTTTCAATTAAGGACAATTTGGGGTGTGAAACCAATTTCACCATGACAGAGAGCTCATTTTCGACCAAGATTTTTTCTATGATCTTAATATGATAGCCGAATCCTACTGGTGAAATTTGGACTCAATCTAACTTCGTTTGCAACTTTTTCATATTTTTCAATTAAGGACAGGAGGCTTTCCACCCCGGTTTAGTCAAAATTGAATCTGATTTCTGTTCTGACCGAATTAATGGCCAAGAATGATCAAATTAAGATCAATTTCATGGCCAAGGAAGTTCTGGTCGAATATGAGGTCATTTTGGCTATTTTTAGCAGCAATTAGTAAACAGTGCAGCACAATTAGGACCTGAATCAAACCAGATTGCATCAGATTGGAAGCAGATTTCGTGTAGGCCATTTTTGGGAAGATATAGCCGGCCTTGATAGTCATTTAAAGGTGGTCATTCAAGGTTGATCAAAGTTGGAAGTCATCTTGGAAGTTTCCTGAAGATTTCTGAGAGATCAGATTGAAGAAGCAATTAAAGCAGAACAGATCAGATTGAAGAAGCAATTAATAGGCAGACAAATTGGGGATGACGGCCTTGGTAGCCATGCCTAGGCCGCCCCCTATATAAAGGGTCTCCCTCCTTCAGTTTTAGACAGACTCTTGTAGCCTCAAATTTGATCCGCGCAAAAACTAAGCTCAGGCCCTGCGCCACTTTCTGCAACAACCCTGCAAAATTCATCTCTTTTTTTTCGACACGAGTCAGTCTCGTTTTCTCAATATTTTTCTACTTCAATTCCGTCTCAGGACGTTAAATCAACTCTCCGCAAGTTTTTCTTCTCTTTCAATTTCGTCTCAAGATGTTAAATATTTTCTATTCAGTTTTTCTCATGAATAACAACCAGCTTGTTATTTTCAATAAATTTTCAAAGCAATAAATCTTTTCAGACATTTACTTTTTTACAGTCAATTTGGGATCTATGATTTAAATGTTCCGGTGTGACTTTGATCTAGTTCCCGTAATTCACTCGCTCTGATTAATTTTTTTTGTACTACGCGTACTACCAAAATGCTTTTTCTACTTCTTTGTCATTTTCAGCAAAATGACTGACACGCCCCGCGCTGCTATTAAGTTTTTCGTAAAAGCTCTATCCAAAGAGATTTTTGGCGCAACAAACGCGTTATAAGGCCACAACTCTGTTTTGTATATTTTTTGGCGTCGAAACTCCTTCAAATATCTTTATTCATCTAATCAAATCTCAGACATATTTTATTTAAAGATTTGTTTTTACGAGCATTTAAATCTTGTTTCGATTTAATTAGAAATTAATTCAAAAAATATGAAACAAAAATTTGATTACTTTATTTTCAATAATTTGTAAAAATTTGGAGAAATTTAATCTTTTCAAAATTAACATTGATATTATATTGCACAATATGTAACTTAAAATATGTTTCAATTAAAATTCAACTCCACGTGTGAAACACGTCACAAATTACTAGTTACTCAAAATTCACAATAAATATTAAATTTAATTACTCCACATTGAATATAATGTGAAGCCAAAGAAAAAAAATGTCAAAGTTGAGTGATTAAGTTAAAATAAATTGTAAAATTGAGTAATTATCTATATTATATTAAAAAGTACGTTCACCTGTAAAACTTTTGAATCGCCTATTATACCCTTATTTTTCGAATATATTTCTTAAATGCCATTGTTTAGACTTTTATAGTTTTACTCAATTAAAAACTCTATTTTTATTTAACTAAATCTTATATCCTTATAACTATTTAATTTTTACCATTTAAATATTTTAATTAAAAAAAACTTATATATATTAGAATTTTTTAAATATACTTTTATAGTTTTACTCAACTAAAAACTATATTTTTTGGTAAAAAAAAGCTAAAAACTCTATTTTTATTTAATTAAATCTAATATCCTTATACCTATTTTATTTTATCATTTTATTAATTTAATTAAAAAAACTTAGATATATTAGAATTTTTAAAATATATTTCTTAAATGATATTGTTTAAATTTTACAGTTTTTTTAGAAATGAACTTTTACAATTATTCTACTAAAAACTCTATTTTTATATTTAATTAAATTCAATATTTTTATAAATATTTTGATTTACCATTTTAATTTTAAAAAATTGGAGACTTTTTGTTTGTCTGTACCCATTTCAATTATAATATAAACTAATTTGAACAAAAAAAATTATAATATAAACTAATAAAAGTCTTATTATCAAGTTTTTTTTTGGCAATACGTCTTATTATCAAGCTTAAAAGTTAAAATAATTTATCTAATCATTAATTGTTCATCATTTTTTAAACTAATTAAGTTATTATTTAAAATTTAATTATTGTGATTGACCTTTTTCAATTTTGGAGTGTACATTGATAGTTTAATGTATTGGAGTGTATAACAAGAATTTAAAGTTTTTAAAAATAAAAAGAAGAGTAACATGCAATTATTTCCTTTGACTTATAAAGTAAGAGGAGTTGATAAAACAAAAATAAGTTAGAGGAGTCAATTAGGCGGGTTGGACGGGTTTCGGGTCATATTCATCTAGCTCCAAGTCATTTGAGTGAGGTAATTTTCTTGGATCATTCGGGTTTCGGCTCATCTGGGTTCAGGTCATTCGGGTCTACTGGATTTAAGGTCAGGCGGGTTCGGGTTTTGGTCTCAGGTTACTCAGGTTCTGGGTCATTCGGGTTTTGAATTTTTCGGGTTTATGACTCAGATCAATTGGGTCAGCCTTGGATTTTTAAATGTTTAATTCTTAAATTTATTTGAAATGGTTAAAATTATAACAATGTGTATTTTATTGAATAAAATATAATTTTAGTTTATAATATTCTTGGGTCATCTGGGTTAATTTATCGGGTCATTCGGGTTACGAGTTTGTCGGATCTAGATAAGACAGGTTCGGGTCGTTTAATTTCTCTGGTCAAATCGGGTTTGATCGGGTTGGACGGGTTATCGAGGTCGAATCAGATTTAGATAGCTTCACTTATAATTAATTTCAATTATTATTTTAATTTTCTTTTACTTTAAATACGATTGGTCACGTACACTGCACGTGGAGGTGAAAACTAGTAATGAAAAAAGGCAAAACGTCCAAATAGGAAACCATAAACAAAAAGCAACCAATCTCCCAAGTCAGTCTTAATAGAATATTTTGAGGCAATAATTTGGATGTGAATCAAGCTGTGATCTCGAGTTATTCAAGGATTGGAAACTGGGGTATTATATAGACCAACTTTTTTGTTTTTTTTTGGCGGGAAAGAATCATATGCTACAAATTGACACGTAGGTACACGTGGCTTGATTTAATTGCATTTTTTTTACAGATCAATTCAAACAAATTACAATTAAAACAAATCAAGCCAGTGACAAGGACTGTTTTCTTGGGTAATAAAGTGTAGTGGTATTGACAAGAAATTAATCCACTTTAATTTGAAAAAGAGACGAGATACATATAACTTTATAGATATTTAGCATCCAGCATCTTAATTTACTGACTGATTTGTGAAAAATGACAGGATAAAGGACTCGATCGAGCAGCATCTTTCTTTTTTGACAATTCAAATATGCTAATTAGCTTAGTTCGATCGGTATGATTTTCTTTAAGAACCCAATTTCACCAAGAATTTGGAATTTTTAAATCTTAATTTACAGTTAAGATAAAAGATTTGCTTTTCATTACTGTAGACGGTCCGGACCAAGCCACCTAGTAAGTCCTTTATCAATCTTCCCTCTTTTTTTTTCATTTTCTTTCCCTCTTTATGTGCTTATCTCAGAGACATCCGAAGGCAAAGCAGGTTGGAATATCAGAGTCAAAAGTGGGACTCTGCCGCGTTAAATGCAATTCTCCATGTAAACTTTAGCCAATTGAATTCAAAGAAATCAAGTAACAAGAAAAATCAGATTAGAAGTTCAGAATTCATTTTGTTGAAAGTAAACTTGAGCAAATTTTCATACATGCGAGGTCTCCAACATGACCAAGAAGAAAACAACAGGAGTGACCTTAATTGTTGACATTAATAAGACATTTGCCACTCTCACATCGTTCATATAGCAGAAGCTAATTAAAAACAGAAACTTGCAAAATCTATATATATCACAACGACACACAGAAGATTTATTAATAGGAAAAACGTAAACACCGAGTTTCTTATTAATTACTACTAATTAACGTTGATGTAACCACGTTGATAAGCGTATTCTATGAGGCTGTCAAGCTCATCCATGCTGATGAATCCGTCTCTATTTTTATCCACACGTCTGAGTGCTTTCCAGGCTCTGAATCCTGGGAACAGGGCTCCGAACCGATCGAACGCAACCTTCACCTCTTCCTTCGTCAGGACCTTGTCATCGTCCACGTCACAATCAAGGAACACTTTCCTTAACTGCTGCTTACTTGCGCGATATGACAGTGGGTCCGCGCCTTTGGGAACAACACTGTAACTATAACCCATGTTGCAGCTCTTTACTTTGCTTGTTCTGCTGTACTTGTGCTCTAAGAAGGGCTGAAACCATAGGTTTATATAGAGAGCTCCAGGGACCAATGTTCCACTTATTGTATTCTCATCCATCCAAATGAGTCTTGTGTATGAAGGCTCTTCACAAAAAATAATTTATTGTTTTCTTCAAAAATGATTATTATGCACATTTGAATTACTATGCTAATTAAAAATTATAATCATTGATGAATAAAGATATATGGCTAGAGATCAGACAGTGAGAATAACTTCCTATTTTATTAATCAATGTTGGCCATCGATGTATAGTAAGTGCATATTTTATCTTTTTGCTCAAAAGAGTTCGATTTGAATCTTCCACGAGTAGCTTTGTATCCCACTTTTATGATTTGTTTTCTCTAGATGAAATTCTTATTCATTTGTCGTGAGGTGTTATACTTTCTTCTCGAGGGATGAAGGGTTATGTTATTATTGGGTCCATTCGGTCTAGGCCGGCACATATGACAAGCATGTACGGGACAAACCTAGCAAAGGCCCAAACACTATATTGGGCTAAATATATCCTGCCTAACCTATCTAATAGAATTATACTTGCTATATTGGCTAAGTGGGTTTTGTATATATCAATAAGGGGTTGGATTAAGTGGTAAGCGACTTGTTTCAGTTTAAGTAGGTTTCAACTTCGAGATCTTGCGTACGCAGCTGCCCCATTGATAGACTCACCCACCATAACCAGATGCGCGATGCAATCGGATTCAGATTAATCAGAGCTTTGCTCTGGATACCGGATGGGGTAAAAAAAAAAATTTTTGAATAGGATAATACAAAGGGTTCATACTTCATATCACCTACAATACTTTGTTCTACAATGCTACAATTACAATTTTATCAAGTTAGTCTGATGATAAACTAACATTTTATGATTTTATAAAAAAAAAAATAAATAAATAAATTTATGATGATCCACTACTAATAAGTGTGTATTCCATGGTGGATCCATCAAATTTTAAATTTTAATTAGTAATTGTAATGCAATTATTATAAGTGATATGCTCATTAATAGAAAACAGTTTATAAAATCCAATTCCAACTAAGGAATGGCATATATATCAAATCAACTTTTTTTTATGAGCTCGGGATAGCAAATTGCAGCATCTTTTTTCCCACTTGTTTAGTAGAAAATAAAAAAGCTAATCTATGAGAAGGACTACTCAACAAGCATATATCTTTCTTTTAACAAAAATCCCATTTATCTCCGATTGTCATTGTTGATAAAAAGGAAGGATATCAAAGAAAGTAACAAAGAAAAAGAATATTGGTCATAGAATTGCTTTTCAAAATGGGAAGTGAGATTCCTTCACTTTCGGTTAAATTGTGCAGGGAATTAATCCTTTGGTCTCATATCAATAGATGTGATGTACTAATATATTATAGCTATAGGAAATCATTTTGCACAAAATGTAATTTTATGTATTCATTAATATAATTAATTAGTATTTCATGGCCACAACAATTAGAGGTGTCAATGAGTCATTGAGTCACAAAAAGTTTGGAGCTATACGGGTAGATACATTCATAGCCTTTTAATACTAAAAAAATATATATGGCCTTAAAGTAAAGCAATTACATTATTTTATAATTGGTGAACCTATAATTTCACACATGTTTTGAACTATTCAGCATATAAATATATAATAATTATCAATATATATGATTACTGATTTATGTTAAGTAGGAAAGATGGAAAAAAAATGTTTGAGGAGATCTAGAACGATGAATAAAAAGTACACAATTGTTATGTAACTCGGGCAATCTAAATATACTAGCTAACAAATCATGGGCCTAAGTCTTGAGTACATATGGGAGCCTTCTTGGGCCTGGTAGCACGTTTCTTATCCAATGCTGTGCTGCAATTTGGTTCGTATTATATTGGCCGTTCGTTTTTTTAAAGGTAATATATTGGCCGTTCGTTTTGTATAAAGGAAATATTTCCTTCAAACAAAATTAATCATCCATTTAATCAAGAATTATTATTTCATAAAATGTGATCATCAGTGTAAAATTTACTGAAATAATTATATGTCCTAACTCCAATAGACGGGCAGTACTTATGAAGTTAAAAATTTATACTACTAGTAATCAACAATAGATAGAAGAGATAATTTTCCTTTAATTATTTATGAGTAAGTACTCAACCTGATTATTGATCTTGAAAAGCTAAATTTTTTTTTTTTAAAGAAAAAAAAAAGCTTTTTTTGGCCAGAAAAGCTTAATTTGATGAGTACCAATGGACATAGATTATACACATATATATACAGCAAACCTCCACCCAAAAAAGTCAATTATATAATAGTGTAGCCACAGATATATACTACATATTATTTGAAACATCCAATAAAATTACTAAACGCCCCTTTTGAGGATCGATGAGGAGGTTCCATTTGAACTTTTTTTGTCCTTTTCTGTCTTTTCTCATTTGCCAAATTACTAAGAAGACCCTAGATTAGTTTCTAGGCAGTTCTTGCCCTTGAGACCTTTTTTGTAATTATCCGTTTCCTTTCACACAATAAATATTATAATAAATTCTATCCCCTCTATCTCTACTTAATTATTCTTTCACACAATAAATATTATAATAAATCCTATCCCCCTATCTCTACATAATTATTCTACAAAATAAATAATATTTTCTTTAAGTTAGAACAAAGTTGTTAGATAAGATAGCTGAGGATCAAGATTTGAGTTGAGTATTTCTTAGTTTACAAATAATTTTCTATGATTTGAGTTGAGTATTTCTTAATTTACAAAGAATTTTCAAGACTTAGCTAAGGCCTATGCTGTGTGGGAGCCCTTTTTAACGATGTCTATTAATGCTATTCAACCCATGATTACAATTTAGAATTGTAACAGTAGTGGGTTAGCAGCATAAACGTTTAAAAGCTCTGATATAAAATTTCTAAGTAAAAATTAAGCTAAATCTTATACTGATGATATGATTAGTCCATTATAGACAAGACTGTTTTTAGAAAACAAATGGACTTATTGGCCAGTCCAAAAACATAACAAATAGGGTTTATTTTAATTTGATAACAAAACCAAAGATGGTTAATCATCAAGTTATTGATTTGTTTTTCAATAATGTTAACTTAGCTAAAGATGCAATATGTGAATTCTTAAGAGACCGCAAACCATTTGTTTCCAGTGATGCAATGCCTTATCAAACAAATAACAATTTCTAAATGTCTATATGAAGAAAATAGTAAACTTAGTTTTTGTTTTAAGTGCTACACACTTTAGAGGAGGAAACAAAATTGAAACTTTTGCACCTGTCCATGTACAAACTAATATTTACTATTTATTGCTAACTTTAGGGCATATGCTCAATGTTAATAATATAGCCTTTTAAAGATGCAACACATTTAAAATCATAGTACTTTCGAATTTTCCTACGCATCAAACAATTTAATTCGAATAGGAAATTGTTTAAAAAAGTAGATTTATGAACGCCCGACGCGTCAGCGCGGGCCAATCCACTTGTTATTTAATTAATTACATAAAAAAAAGTATTAATTACCACAGTACTCCTCTTCTTTTTGTGCATCAATATATCGTATTAATTGAAAGAAACATAATTATTATTGCATGTTTAGCATGAACATGCATGATACAGAAGAAAAACTTCTGCTATTATTTCGTTTGGAACAAAAAGAACATATATAGAATTAGTAGCATTTTTTTCATGCATGCATGGTACCGTAGCTACATATAGTGCGCAGAGGTATTATGTAATTAGCGGTATCCAGAGCTGTAAGCATATTCAACAAGTGCTTGAAGTTCATCGCCTCTGATGTATCCACTTTTGTCGCTGTCGATGTATCTGAGGGCAGAGGCAGCTTTGTAACCGGGCATAAGAGCCCCCAAGTACTCGAACGCATTCTTGAGGTTGTCCTGGTAAAGTCTGATTTCACCTCCCTCTTTTCTCCCATATTGCTCGAAAACATTCCTCAACTCCTTCTTGTTTTCCTGGGCTGCTGATATCGTTGGAACAATGAATGATGATCTCGCCATGTTTTTCTCTCTTAAGAACTTCTGGGGTACTAATGGCAGATTTAATTCTATGAATTTGCTCTATATATTATATGGCTTGAAAGGAATGGATTTATTTATATACAATGAGAGAAGGAGCTAGAGAATTAAAGAGCTGTGTTTTGGGCTGGTTTCCTTTTTAATTACTTCGTTCTTTCTTGGAAAGAGAGGTTGCGTTGTGAATTGGAGTGGAATCTCACGCTTCAAATTGACATACAAGCTGCAAGCTGCAGGCCCGATTTTCACTTTTTTTAGGGACGGTGGATTTGCAAAGGGAACTCGATTCTGTTAATTTTTACTTTTGAATTTTTGATACTATATTCTTGTTCATTTAATAAAGACAATGTTTTCAACTCTATGATTCTTTCTACCCCTTTGAATACTGTGTTCTTCGTCTTAAGGTTAAATTAATGATCCATGTTTTCTTTTTCCTTTTTAAGTTTGAATTATCATAACCACTGAAACTAAGAATGCATCAGTACTCTACCAATAGGCTAAATGCCCGACAGTCAATACCATATATGTTCTTCAATCTTCCATACCAATCTATTGTATGATGATAATATATGAAGAGAAACGAACATGGGCTACATTGGCCCAAATTTCTAAATGAGATGGTGGATTGGAAATGGTATTCACTATCTGTATGGTCAAGTTGTATATGGATTTTATTCAACTTTATGTAATTGTTTTAGTTGTTGGTTATTAACATGGTCTGTTTGTTTAGTTTCTCATCCGAATGTTTGGTCTTAAATCAAATTATCCAATTATATGATTATGATGAGATTGAAGGGAGAATATTGTACTCAAAGAAACTTAGAACTTTCCCTATTAAAAAGGAGCCAGGGGGCAACTCTTAAAACTTGGTCGAAAGCTCTTGAATTAAAGCCACATGCAGCATAAATTCCAGTAGTACTGTTATTTAAGCTTTTGAAAGTGAAATTCTGCCGATTTGGCAAACAATATCCATATGGTAAGTAAAATTCTAATTTTGGTTTTTGGTATATTTACAAGTTAAACTCTATTTGAATATTGTAGACATATAGATAGTGCATATAATTTGAGGTGTCACTCAGTAATATATATATTACTCGAGCTGAAATTAGATCGTAAATGGCAATTATTAACATTACAGCCGTAGCAAGAATAATCAAGTGTTATACAGCATAACAGTGCGCTACAATTTCTAGCTATTTCCGAAGAAACAAAAAGTTCCAAATAAAATGGGTATTCCTAGCAGCCAGAGAATGGATTCAGAAGCAATTTGGTGTGTGTATTACAATTACATGGTATAGCCAATTTTCAAAGCATATTGAATAAGAGCATCCATCTCGTCCTCGCTAATATATCCGTCTCTGTTACCATCAGCTCGATGAAGACCTTGGCCGGCTCGCCAGCATGGTAGATGAGAACCCAGGCTCACGAACGCATTCCTCAGCTCATGCTTGTCCAGACGCCCGTCTCTATTTTCATCGGCACGCTTGAATATACTTCTCAGTTGTGCCTCAGTTAAAGGCTCGGGGGCTCCGGACCTTTGTTTCCCTTTCTTCCTGTCATTAACCATTTTTCCACACAAAAACCGCATGTTAACAGGAAATTAAGTACTATGATTTATGTAGTTACCATGCCATATGCGCGCGGATATTTATATATATACATCATTTAGCTTCCTGTATTCAAATATTTATTTCAATTAGTTTCCAACTTATCGAGAGGGCCCCAAAACGTTAAATTTAGTGGGGAACAACACAACTTTGTTCTCAAATGTCTTGATATCATGAAAATTCCGTTTTTGGGTCTTGAAAATTGTTTCATAAGATTAAGAGCATCAGATTATAGAAGGTCAATAATGGAAAGTAGTGGAAACACTGATGGAAGGATTCGTGTAAAGTAGTTTTCAGGTACAAGTAGAATATTGCCAATTTCAATTTGTTATCAGATTCTCATTTCAAATATGAACGGACGATGTTTGCAGATAGGTCATTCTTCGAATATTGCATTGTGCTTAAGCCCCTAGTATTCATGGGCACACGCACACCTCACCAAAGAATCTCTTCCCGTTTGAGCTTGAGTACAAAAATTTTCTCCAACTTGTTTTTTTTTTTTGAATTTATTTAAAAATTATACCGCACGACGCGAGTTGTGTTTAATTATAGGGGTGGAATGAGATGATGATTTACTGGCTAATTATATTATTAGTATTCTTTTGCTACTATATATCTAGTCCATTTCGAAGAAAAAAAAAGTTAATAACATTATGATGGGTTACTCAATTAGAAATAGCACTCTCCTATTTCATAATCTCACTCCACTCATTCCAAGATTTGGACTATATTATTAGTAAATTAATTATTCTCCTTGTTCATCTAACAAAAGACAACAAAACCTTATTGTTGTTGAACCCTTTGCTAATACTCTTTGAATTACCTTGTTCTTTTTTTTTATATACAAACTAGGTAAGAGCTTGCGCGTTTCACTACGCGAACATGTTCTTACACTTGATATGCAATAGTCCCCAATCAGGTTTTAACATATTATTGGTGACTTATGGGTTTGCCAAATGAGGACAATGACCAATTGCTTTAGGTCATATGTTTTGAAAGATTTGCAAGTAAGGATCCGACCAAAAAACCGGTCTAAAGAATTAGCCTCATTAATCTAAGAACAAATTGATAGGGGTATTTTGGTCATTTAATGCTTGATTTTTTTTGTTATTTGAGTTAAAGACTGAGGGTATTTTGGGAAGTTTAAAAAAAACCCTATGTGGGTCCAATTTCCACCATAAGCACAAATTATGTAATATTAAGTAGACCGTCTATTTCCGTTAACCGAAACAACTAATTCTTTGGAAGCATTTTTTATACCTTGAACATTAAATTCAGTTTTCGAGTCCTTCATGAAAGTTGTAGATCATGGAACAACCTTTCAAGAAACGCTTGAATGATCTCAATCAGACATCTGGAGCAAAAGTTATATAATATATTAAGTGGATCGTCTATTTCCCGTTAACCGAAACAACAAATTTTTCGGAAGCATTTTTGATACTTGAAACATTAAATTTAGTTCTCGAGTCCTTCATGAAAGTTGTAGATCATGAAACAATCTTTTAATAGACACTTAAATCACCTTAATTGGATAATCGGAGAGAAAATTATATAATATTAAATAGATCGTTTAGCCAAACCACTTATAAATATGTTATATTATATTAAATTGTTAGAAAGTCAAAAATGCCTTTAGAAATTTATGAGAATAACGAAAAAACCAATATTGAAATGACAAAAAAACCAAAGTAAATAGTAATCAAGTTAATAAGATTAAATCTTTTGACTGGTTTTTTAGTACGTTCACTTCCTATAATTATTATTTTTTATAATTACCTTGTTCTTCGATATATATCAATATATGTATACTAATCCTTCTTTTTTTTAGTATACTAATCCTTCTTGAATTGAGAGTATAAATGATTAGAACCCTCTTAACAAATATGCTTTCAAGGATTTAACTTCTCTTTTGCTTAAAAAAAAAAAAACTTGTGTTTTAACCTTTTGTTGAGGTAGAAATTGTCTACCATCTCAATCAATCATTTTGATATTTATTCTTTTCATTTTGGGTAAAGTTATCTTTTTTTTAATTTAAATTTGGGTAAAGTTATTTGCACTATCATAAATAGGGGTGTAATCGGGTCGAGCCGAATCGAGTAGCTGACTACTCGAGCTCGAGCTCGACACAAAATTTGGAACTCGAGCTCGGGCTCGAGCTCGACCGAGTTTACAAAATGAAGCTCGGGCTCGAGTTCGATACTCGCATCGAGCTATTCGAGCTCAACCACTAGCACGATAAATACAACCTAGGAATGAATTTGAAGCTCGAATAGAATCCCATATAATAAATAAAACTTTCCAGATCAATTTTCCAGATCTAATAAATAAAAATTTCCAGATCTAATAGATAAAATTTATATATATCATAAATTTACAATGATGAAACATCAATACATTTTCCAATCTAAAATGAACCCAAAACAGAAAAAGACTACAATAATAATGATATATTCATCAAATCCGAATTCCTGATGAAGTTTGTTGCAAGTGGCTCTCACCAATCGTTTATCAAATTAACTCCAAGAATCAAGAAAAACATTATAAACTGAAGAACAAACTTGTATTTTAAATAAAAAGAAAACCTTGAGACCAAATCAAATTCAAATCTGATTCTGCAAAGTACAAAAAAGGGGAATTAAACTTGTATTTTAAAGAAAACCTTTGTTTTCTGGTAAGATTAAGAAGGAAGCAATGTTAGAAATGGATTGGGTACTTAGGTTGCTTTGGGCAACGAATTTGAGAGAGAAAGGAGAAAGAAAAAGTAGAAATCTCGCCTGGATTTAACAGGTCATGAAGTTGATAGAGGGTTAGCAGCAGTGGAAGATGTGAAATACCAACTCAACTGATTTGGAAGAGTTGCCTAAAAGTATATCAGATTGCACTGCTTTGGGCTATGGTTCATCTTGCAATCACTTGACTGTTGAAGGAAATGCTTCTTATGCTTTCAAAGGAGAAGAAAGGGGAAAAGAAAGGAGATCAAAGGGGAAAAAGAAAGGGGAACAAAGGGGAAGAATATCTCAAGTCTCAGGCTCTCAGATCCGTCGACGGTGAGCGAACGGAGGGGCGACCATTGTGGTTCGTTTGGAAATGAGGGAGGCGGAGGGAGAGAGTGAAAGAGAGTTGAGAGAGCTCGAGCAAAAGAGGGAATTAGGGATTAGGTTTATGAAAATTTAGGAATATTTAATAATGGGTATAATTATAAAGGTAAATAGGTAATTATAAAATTAAAATATAAAAAAAATATAGATATATATACTTGTCGAGCTACCCGACGAGCTTCGGGTCAAATACTGAAAAGCTCGAGCTCGGCTCGATTAACTATTCGAGCTACCCAAGCTCGAGCTCGACCCGACAGTAGCCGAGTCGAATTCGAATTTTCTTCGAATCGAGCCCGAGTAGCTTGCGAATAGTCCTGTCTCGCTTACACCCCTAATCATAAACCATATTATATTGTTGTAACCCGGATATCCCAAACCATAATCTATCAAATTAACAATGCAAGCGGAAACAACTAAAACAATAAATCATCCACACAAAGAAAAAAGAATTTACGTGATTCGGCACTGAACTTGCCTACATCCACGGAGGAGAAGAGAAATCCATTAGTTATAGAAAATTACATCAACACATAATTATCAATAACTCTCACTCAATCTCTCAACCCAATCTAACAATCAATCCTAAACCAAACCCAAACAATCTTGAGCACTCTCGCTCGGTCTCTATTTGAGCACTCTCGCTCGGTCTCTACAAACTAATCATCACATCAACCAAACTAAACAATCACACACACACCCATGTGGACCATCCTTTTGTCCTATGGGGTGTCTCCACCCAAATCTAACCCTTAGACTACATCTTTTCTCCAAACATACAAAACCTATAGAGAAACTCTCTATTTATACTAGCATAAACTTAGCCTCCAAGAATCCCTTTCCTACTAGGATTCTTGTTTACCAAGTCTTTTTGTCCACCAAGCAATAGACCTAAAAAATCCCAATCCAAATCTAACTAGAATTTGAGTCAAAAATCCTAACAATTTTGCTACATTACATATATTCAACGGTTGTTATTTAAATTAAGTCCACGTCCAACGGTTATAAATAGTAGTATATAAGAGTAGTGTGCCTATAGGTAATACGCATAACCTTGTCTTTCATTTTAAAAGGGTGAGAAAGTTAACTTTCCCATGAAAGTTTTACTATTTTTATCTTGACTTTCCTCTTATACCCTCAAATTTTAATGACTTTCCTCTTATACTCTCAAAATTTAATATCTTACTAACTATTTAGGTTGCGTTTGGTTCGTGATATCTTAGATATCATGTGGGAATGCTATTTTAGTGGGAAAGTGTACATTTTTTTGTTTTTGTGGGAATCAGATTACCATGTTTGGTTAACGTCAAAATCTGACATTCCCAAGGTGTGCAAGTACAACCTTACCCCCAAGCTTACATTCCAAAAATTTGGTAAGGTTAAATAGTTAATAAGCCATTAAAATTTGAGGGTACAAGAAAAAAGTCATTAAAATTAGAGGGTATAAGAGGAAAGTCAAGATAAAAATAGTAACACTTTCTTGGGAAAGTTAACTTTTCCACCATTTTAGGTGGAAATGACATTCCCACCTAAAATTAGATTCCACCAACCAAACATGGGAAAGTTATTCCCTCTACCTAACTTACCACACTTTCTCACTACATTCCACGAACCAAACGCAACCTTAATCTTACCAAATTTTTGGAATGAAAGCTGGGGCCAAAGGTTGTACTTTACACATCTTGGAAATGTCAGATTATGACGTTAACCAAACATGGTAATCCGATTCCCACAAAAACAAAAAATGTACACTTTCCCACTAAAATAGCATTCCCAGGAAATAGGTAGGAATGACATTTCCACATGATAACTAAGATACCACGAACCAAACATAACCTTAATAGTAATTATCCCATTTCCAAATTAAAATTAGAGGGTCTGATGACTTGGTTCATTGGCCATGGCTTTAGCCTTCAAGCTTCACAAGAATCTTGTCGGCCTAAATTTCGACGACTCATAGAGGGCTTGAGATTGACCTTTAGGAGGCCTTAAAAATATGAAATGAATCGAACATGGGCTATGTAGGCCCAAATTTCTAAATGAGATGGTGGATCGGAAATTTCGAATTGAATTGATCTGCTACATATTGAATTAACGTGCCCACTGCCCACGTAAAGGTCATTGTGGGCTTCAATCTGCTATCAGGATTTTCAAATCTTGGACTGAATTTGAAAGCCCTTAAGCTTTGTTGAGCCATATTTGGCCCAATCCATAAACCAGTGTAAAAAATTTCTACACCTTGAAATTCTGTGGAATTTTTATCTTTCGAAAGGATGTAATTAGCTCCATTAAATATTCTACCATTTCCCTTAAAAAATAGTATCGATTTTATTGAATATATAGAACTATAGAGCTCCTGAGAAATTACATGGCATCCGATTCCAACGTTTGGATTCTTCGAAGGTATCACTTTTTTTTTTCTATATTTAATATTTTGCACAAATTAAGTATGCAATAAGCTTTTGTGATACTGATAGCTTAAACAAACAAGTCATGCCTAACAAACGTAAGTTTATAAACTGCCCTTTTTATTTTAGGGTAAATTATATATATATATCTATACTTCTATACTATATATAAAAGTACGAGTTTTGTAAAACTTTTGAATCGACTATTATACCCTTATTTTCCTAATTGAATCGACCTTCCTTTCTTCAAAGCTTTTTTTTTGAACCAATGATGATACAAATAGCTAATTTTCTTTTGGTGAGGTATTTTTATCATTGATTCTCTATAACATCACTCTGAAGATTTCAGCACTGAAAGAAGAATCCAACTTATATAGCTAGGTTCAAGATAATATTCAAATTATGCTGATACAAATGCTCACTGTTTTGTTTATATACACCCAGATATAGACCTGTATATATTATAGAAATAGAGAGTTATCACTTATCACAATATGCTATTAATTTTTTGGTCTTTTTTGTAATTGGTCCAGTAATGGCAGAGCGATACACTAATTTAAGTATCGAGGAAAGGGCACAAAGAATTGCAAAACAATCAGAATCAAATGCTGCGAAAGGAAGGTTGGTTATCAATGCTAATGACAACATTCAAGCCAACAACAAAAAACCAAAGATAAGTTGGTTGCTTAAAGGTCAACTTGAACGGTATGAAACCAATGGTATGTAAAATAGATATTTTCTGCCTGTTTTTAAATTATTTTTTTAAATAAATGTGTTGTTCACTCATGAGTATACTAATTTTTATAGGTGAAATACATTATGCACCAACAAGTTGTTCAGCGCACGAATTGAAAAGTGTGCCCCCATGTCGACATTGTGGAGCTAAGAAGTTCGAGTTTGAACCACCAACAATTTGTTGTGGCAATGGAAAGGTGAAGTTACCAAAAAATACAAGTCCAAGAAGAATTGCTCGATTTATTCACATCAGACACTGATGAAGCAAAGCATTTCAGAAAGAATATTCGTGCATACAACAGCATGTTCTCTTTCACATCATTCGGGGTAAAGTTAGACCAAGATCTAGCTACTGCTAATAAAGGAGTCTACACATTTCGAGCTCAAGGCCAAATTTATCATGATCTCCCTTCTCTTTTGCCGATCAACGGCAATCCATGTTTCTTCCAGCTATATTTCTATGATACTGAAAGCGAATTGCAAAATAGAATAAGAGCAATGCGAAATGGGAATTTAAATGAGGCCATTATCAAGAAATCGATGGTCATTCTTGGAGAGAATCCATATGCTCAGTTCTTTCGCAGATTGAAAGACACTGAATCTTTTGATAAGATGGAGATTCACATAGCTTCAAATGTTAAACTGGATCAAAGACATCAGCAAATCAAGTTGCAGCTATTTGGGTGGAAGGAAACTCTGACAATGTTCCTTTCGAGAGAGAGATTGTAATCCATGCTCATTCAGGCGGAAGGCATAGAATTAAACATTATTATGGATGTTATGACCCCTTACAATATCCTTTACTCTTCCCAAAAGGACAAATGGGTTGGAATCAAAACATCAACAAGTGAAATGATGCAGGAATCTTCACTTCTGTCAACAACATATTACAGAATGAAGAACAAGGTAATTTAAATATTTATTATATGAATTAATTATTAATTATTTCAATTATTGGATTTAATTTACAATAAAAATCAACTGCATCCCAATTAATTTAACTTTTTCTCTTTTTTTTTCCTATTCGACATGAAGTTGCCGAGCAAAGACACAGGGGAAATATATCTTGCCGAGAATTCTATTGTTACATCTTCCAGATAAGAGCCCAAATAGACTTCATTCATATCCATGCTGGAAGATTAACACAACAATTTGCAGTTGACATGTACATAAAAATAGTAACAACTAGACTTGATTTCTATCGAAGTCAACAATCCAAGTGCGAATCAGAATTATACCAAGGAATAGTGGATAGTGTCAATGCTGGAGAATCAAGGGCAGATAAAATAGGCAGGAGAATAGTATTGCCAGCATCTTTTATCGGAGGACCAAGGGATATGCGTTGCAGATATTTGGATGCAATGTCTTTGGTACAACGATATGGAAAACCAGATCTTTTGTCACGCCCCGACTCGGAATCGAGTACAGACAACCGCCATGATACCTCGTAATACGTGCCGCGCGTCACACGCACGCGAGGTCTCGCGAAGCGTCAGTATCAAGGCCAAAACAAAACAACAATAAACAGTTCAAAAGTAAATAAAATGTAAAACATAGTTCCAAAATCCAAACATTAACATTAGAGCCTCAGGCTCAAATCCAAAGAAATGAACATTTAAGTCAAGAATTTTCCTCTCAGCGGAAGCATGATCAAGCATTACCAACAAAGTCAAATCCAAAAGGGAATAAAATAAAAGAAAATAACGGATAGATTACAGCTGCCAGTGGAACCCATACGTAGTGAGTAGTACCTCTACGGAGAAAACTGGTCTCCTAAGCCACCGACTCGTCACAACAAGGAGAACTCGAATCTAAGACCCTGAAATCAC
This sequence comes from Corchorus olitorius, assembly GCA_001974825.2. Taxonomy (NCBI): domain Eukaryota; kingdom Viridiplantae; phylum Streptophyta; class Magnoliopsida; order Malvales; family Malvaceae; genus Corchorus; species Corchorus olitorius. Next base: position 20,381 of record AWUE01019245.1, read on the forward strand.
AACAACAATAGCGGGTGAGTACAAAATATGTACCCAGTGAATGAGCCACCCTCAAAAGAGAACCTGGAGAAGGTAGGGTGCACTCACGACCAAAACAATTTATAAAGCCAGTATATAAAATAAACAATCGGTAAAATCAAACTCATGTGTCAAAATCCAGTTCTCGGTTTAAAACCATGCAAGAGGGCTGCCATAAAATCATATCCGAAGTGACCTTGGCCCGAGTCAACCTTCGGAACCGTCAGGGGCATTTTCGTCATATCATATTATAAACACAAACCATGCCCGTTCCCCTGACGTTGGCCTGGGTCCGGCATTGCGTGGTGGCCACAACACACCCAGTTTGGCTCTCCCATTCACACGCCAACGGCTAGCTTGCGTGTCGGGCCTGGAGCCGACGGACCATGTGGATCCATAACACAATAACCATGGTCCGCCTAATACATCAAAGTACTAGCTAGTAAGCCACCCAAACAAGCCATACGTACTCCCTGGATTGCGTCCAATCCACGAGTCCCCGTATGCTTTTCAATTGCTCAAAATCGTTTTAAGGTTTGCTCATGCACCCAAAAATAGTTTAATAAAAACCATTTATAAAACACGTAAATAAAACAATAATAAAAACAGTTTCCTCAACGGGTTCTCCGTTGAAGGAAACCCACTCACAGTTTGGGGTCTCGAATGTGCAACGTGTCTAGACCGTTAGATCCTGGAGTCAAATTCCATGAAATGTGGGTTTAATAATTTGTTTGTTTATTTATTTGTTTAGTTTGTAATTATTCTATCTAATGCAATCTCTTAATTTGGATTGAATTCTCATAAAATATTTGGAGTTTGGACATATAAAAAATTATTCCGATCGTAATAAGATTTCAATTTACCTCAAAATTGCTACAAACTTACAACTTTCTCTCGACTTTCCTTCATGTTCATGGTGAAATTTCCGGTGGCTTTAGATTTGGAGATTGCATGATATTTTGCAATTTAAAAAGGAATAAATAGGACAAAAAAAAATAGCAACTTGATGTCTTGATCATTAATTACCTTAGATTTTATACTGTTATGAAAATAATTGGGTTTACTGTGCATTTTTATGAATACAAAATATTGACCTACATATATAATTAAGCTTTGGTAATTATTGTGTTAATAGGATGATTTGGATAAGTATTTTTTTCAAAAAAAAGGATGATTTGGATAAGTAAAAGACAAAAATAAAGCTTTTTTTTAATAGTTTGATATTGATATAAATTATTCACCTTATTTAATTCAATATTCTTATTATAAATAACATACATGTACCAATATTTATTTGTTAAGTCGAGCAAAATAAATTATATGTTTCTTAATGGTTTCGAGTCTTAATATAGAAGGGTAATTATTTGATACACCGGTGATGTAAATTTTGGACTCCACAAACGGGTTATGGAGTTGACACATTTCTATTTTTTGAATTAATTAAGTTTTAAACATTTCAATCTAATCCCTAGAGGACACATGTCACCCTTTAGGACTCGCATATGTAGTCTACTAAACTCCACTGGCGATGTATTGTATAATTTGCCATATAAAAAATAGATGTTAAGATAATTTTTTCAAGTATGAGGTCAGCAACTTAACTCTAAATAATTTTTTACGAACTTAACTCTGATTTGGATCTGCTTTGACTTTGAGTTTAGAGATAAAAAAAAAAACGATTTTTCAACCCAAACACAATACTGAATAAATCTTTGTTTGTGTCAAAAGCTTATTTTGACCGCAAAAAGTTAAAAACCAAGCCAACTTGAGAAGCTAATCCTGAGATGTTTTTGCGTTTCAAAAGTCCTTTCTTAACTAATAGTATATCCTTTTTAGATATTTTGTCCTTCCACCATATTTTTCCACAGCAATACCAAACATTATTTACATTTTTCTATCACAATTTCTAAAAGCACTTTTCAAAAACACTTCTCTCAAATCAAGTTATTTCAAAATACAACCTCAATACAAAATTAGGTTAAGCATGTAGAAATATGACTACCCGATACGAGTAACCAATAACTAACTTGTGAGGTAAAAAGTACTAGTCTACTTGTATCAATAGTAAAAGCTTCACTATTTTAGTTGAAGTTCTTGTTGGGAGAGGAACCGGGTCTTGTCTGCTTCAGCAAAGCCCACCGATTAGCACATATACATGTCAGACACCAACTTGAACCCAAAAGCTTAAACTAATGGTTTATTCAGTCATTCATGTATATATGCCACTCAAACACAACCCATCATTTATGACGTAGGATGTTTTTCTCACATGTGAATCTCTGACAATTTTCCTCGATTCACTTGTGAAACCTCATCTCTCCCCCGTGCAGCCCAACCTGTCAATTCTTAAGCCAATTACCGGTCATCCAAGACTTAACCCATGGAATGTAAGAATCTAACATTCCACAATTGCACACTTCTAGTTGGATGCAGACCAGGTTTACCGTGCTCATGGGGCACACCAATTGAGTCTAACCAAGCTCTGATATCACTTGTTATGAGAGGAACCGAGCCTTGTCTGCTTCAGAAAGACCCACCGAGTAGCCCATATACATGTCGTACACCAATCAGAACCCAAAAGTCT
>AWUE01019249.1:0-14429 GCA_001974825.2 Corchorus olitorius
ATTATTCAATTTATTTTACAATCCACTATCGGTTAAGTTTAGTAAACTGCATATACGGGTTAAAGAGTTGACATGTGTCCCTTTATATATTAATAATTTTGAATATTAAATATGTAATTAAGTATGAAGTGGGGTGTATGTTCAAATAAATATTAAATATAATATCTAAATTTTTGTTCTTTCCTAATAGAAAAATTGTCAAGAAATTACTAATTAATTATTATTATTTATTCATTATGTAAAAAACAAATTACTAATTATAATCTTATTTAGTATTTATTCATATATAATAATTGTTCATATAATGAAATTTAGCAAATTTAATCATAATAGGTAAAATTATAACAATAATATAATTATTATTGAATAAATTATAGTTTAGAATGGTTAAAATTATAATAATGTGGATTTTATTGAATAGAATATAATTTTAGTTTATGATATCTTTGGGTCATCCGGGTTAATTTCACGTGTCATTCGGATTACGAGTTTGTCGGGTCGTCGGTCGTTTAATTTCTCTGATCAAGTCCAGTTCGGCTGGATTGGACGGATTATCGAGTTTGGGTCACGTGCAACGCACGTGGAAGTAAAGACTAGTATATATAAAAGAATAAGAACGATTCTAAAAAGTCTCTTTTTAGTATCTCATTAAAAACATGCCACTTAAGTAATTCTGAATGAGCATCAAATCTTATTTTGCAGCCTTTCTCATCAAATCTAACTCTTATTAATTACCTTAATTAATTCACTTGTCAAATAATCTAACTCTTATTAACTGCTATAATTCACTTTTAACTTTTTTTTATAAAGAAAATATTGTAATTTTCATTTATGAAAATGAAATTACAAATATAATACTCATAATTACAACAGATTGAGAAGAATTCTCCTGCTTAGATCTAGATCTAGGTCTTGCTCCGTGATCAAATGAGTGGTCTTGATAATTATATGGAGGCTTGAATCTTCTTCAGCGAAAAAAAAAGTGTCTGATTCAAGGATCATCAGCACCCACCCTTTGATCAAAAGGAAAAACCATTCCGACAAGACAAACTGTTTTTAATTTATTGTAAACTAGAAACTGGACAAATGTCAGACTCACTCAAACTAATTGACTCTAAACACTAACTTAAACCCTACAGATCAATAGATCTGGGGACTTTAGTTTAAAAGAAAAGTAAAAAAAGATCAAACTCCTCCTCCCCTTGACAAAAGAGTGAGGAGGAAACTAACTTTTGAAAAGGAGGAGACTAAGAGAGAAGGAGAATTTGGAAGGAAATTAACTTGATTATATTTAATTCACTTTTAGCTCTAATTAAATTGAATATGAGCGAGGGAGGCCAATCTTGCTCTTTTAGCCAAAACAGGTTGGGCACTAGTTTCTAATAAACAATCCTTGGCATGTGAGGTTCTTCGTTGTAAGTATTTCTCGTCAAACTCTTTTTATGAGGTAGCTCATCGATCAAATTTATCACCGACTTGGCGTGGTATACTCCAGTGTCGCCCATTGCTCTTGAAGGGACAACGCTGGAAAGTTGGTAATGGATCTTCTGTTAATATTTGGAGGGATGTGTGGGTTGGAGATAAACCTTTGGAAACTTTGGCCACTGGAGATTTTTCTAGTATGATTCATTGGACTGTTGATCAGATTATTACATCCGATGGCCTTTGGGACACTTCGATCATACAACATGTTTTGCCAAATGATTGCATTCAGCAGATTTTAGCGGTTCCAATTCCCTTTGTGGAAGAGAAAGCTGACACTTTAGTTTGGGGAGGTGAGAGTTCAGGGTGTTTCTCCGCTAAGTCTGCGTTTTGGATTCTTCAACAAGAATATATTCAGGCCCAGCAGCTCCCGGATACACAATGGCTATGGAGATGTAAAGGGACCGAAAGGATAAGGTTCTTCCTATGGCGTCTGCACCAAGACAAACTTAACACAAATGTTAACAGAGCACGGCGACAGTATGGAGTAAGTGCTCTTTGCCCGTGTTGCCACATTGATAATGAATCCTCTCTCCATTTATTTAGAGATTGTGACTTTGCAAAAGAGGTTTGGAATTGTTGGTTTGCCATGAGTGGACCGCCGACTGGTTTCTTCTTTCAAAATTTGTTTGATTGGTTGCATGTTAACAGCTCCCAGGAAAGACATTTAGCTTCTTCGAATATATGGGGTGTACATTTTGTTGTGACTTTGTGGTGTCTATGGAAGAGACGAAACAACATGGTTTTCCAATCTGTTTATGAGCCTCCAGGGAAGGTATGGCACCATGCTTGTTCCCTTGCTCGTGAAATTGAAAATGCTTATGCAAAGCACGATAGCCAGATTCAAAAACCTATATGTTGGGTCTCTTGGCAACGACCCCCAGCAGGGAGTTTTGTTCTTAATACGGATGGGGCTGTTAAGCAGGATACATGTCAAGCTTCAGCTGGAGGTTTGATTCGTGACTTAAATGGAACTTGGCTTCGAGGGTTTACCATGAATATTGGCACCAAAGATAGCCTCACTGCGGAATTATGGGTATCCATGAAGGTCTGCGGTTAACTAAATTCATTGGGTTGTCAAATGTGATTGTTCAGTTAGATGCCAATGTGGTGGTTGATTTCTTGAATAAAGGTATCATTGATTCTCATCTTAATCCCACGCTGGTCCAGGGAGCATTGGCCTTATCCTGAGGAGGTTGGGTCAAAGAGATTGTTCATGTTTTTCGCGAAGGGAATCGGTGTGCAGATTTTTTGGCCAATCTTGGTCAAGATAGTCCACAGGGATCTTCAGAACTATTGGAACCGCCTATAGGGATTGTCTCACTATTGGAACAGGATGCTGCTGGTATCGCTATCCGGAGGACTTAGCTGAATTGTCAGAATCTTTTGTACCAAAAAAAAATATTCTTATGAGATTTTCAAAAAAAAAAATCTTACGAAATAAGCATTATTATTTATTTGGAACAACTTTGAAGTGATTCTGGTTCAGTTTTAGATCACCTTTTTCAAACTCTTAACTAAATTTACTATTCTTTTATTTTTTGCCCAAAACTAAATTTACTATTCTGTAAAATTATTTTTCAAAATAAATCTGTGTAACATGACATATTCCAAAGCAGAAGAGTAAGCTGCAAGCCAAGCAAAATTAAGTCCCAAACTTGTTAGAAAATGTTACTTATAATTGTAAAGGATGGCATTAATTAATTGGTAGGAATATTAATTAGTCACTTTCCCTATTTAATTTATAGCTCTTCAAAAAACAAAAGGCCACAATTTTACAGGAATAATTTACCTTAACATTATAGTGAAGTATCATACAAGATTCATGCAAGTAGTAATTAACTAACTTAATCACACAGCAGAAGAGTGCAGGGCAGCTAGCTATTTTCTCTCTTCAATATACAAAATAAAGCCAAAAATAACTGCAAATTAAATAGAGTTGCTAAGAAAAGTAGGCGAAGGTGAAAATTATTTCCTGGTGGTGGCAAGATGCAAAAGAGGGTAGGAGAGGAATTAGGTGTGTTTTTGGCGGAGCCATTCTAAAGCAAATTGAATAAGATCATCGATCTCGTCCTCGCTAATATATCCATCTCCGTTAACATCAGCTCGACGAAGGACTTTACCAGCTCGCCAGCTTGGTAGATGAGATCCCAGGCTACCGAAGGCTTTCCTCAGCTCATGCTTGTCCAGACGCCGGTCTCTGTTTTTATCAGCGCCCTCCAATATAGCTCTCACTTGTGCCTTAGTTAAAGGCAACTGAGTCCCGGAACCACCGGCCATTTCTTTCTCATATGTCCTTCGATGGAGCTGTTTTCCAAAAAAACAGGGCATGTTTTCGGGAGATTAAGTTTTTTTTTGGTAAAAGGGAGATTAAGTATTACTACTATAGTTAATGTATGGGAGCTGCTTGCTTGTCTTGCCATGCATGCTATTTAGCTGAGGTTTATATAGCCCATATATAATATATTTAGCTTTCTCTATTCAAATATATTAATTCCAAGTTTCCAACTTTTCAAGAGCTAGGGCCCCAAAAAGTGAAATTTAGTTGGGCACTCAACAATAATCTTTTTTTTTTATATTATATATAGGAAAATTGTAAACAATCAGTAAAAATTGACCAGAATTTTGTGTCAAATTATGTATCATGTGGGGTTATCCTGTAGCAAAACTCCACTTAAATAGTGGTGGAACCAATCTGCTGGACCAATCATGTAACAACACATCATGAAGGATCAAATTTTGGGTCAATTTTTCTGATCATGTAGCAAAACTCTTATATATAATAGGAGCATCTAATATTGTATCTCCTTCAATATATGAATCTTTGAAGGAGATCTAGCTAGTTAAATATTCTTTGAGATATATAATGTTTTATACTGCTAATTAATAATTAAGATTCCTATTAGATAAGCGTTTTTGGACCAATTTTGAAGTGACTCTTTACTAATTAATTTATTTAATATGACCCAATCCAAAGCAGAAGAGTAAGCTGGAAGCCAAAGCCAAAGTGCCAAACTTGTTAAGAGAAAATGTTCATCAACAATTAATTAATAAGCTTGGTATAGGAATATTAATTAGGCGCTTGCCCTATTAATTAAGGAACAAGGGCAACTCTTACTAACTTTGATCCAAATGGAATAATTTTACAGGGGACATGAAAGCTCCTTTTATGCAGCATAAATTCCACAGTTTTAATGGATTATTTTGAACAATATTTTAAAATAAGCTTTTGCCGATTTGGCAACTCCATGCATGTTAGCAATCATTTATCGTGTGGATTAGCACAGTAGTATATGAAATGTATGTTTTGGGGGTAAGGATTACAATATTTTTATAGACAAATTATCTTTCCATCCCACGCATACCATGCATATATATATATATATCCTTGCCCCGGCCAAACAAGGTATAGTACTCAAATTTTAATAAACTAATTGTATTTGGGGCATAATTAAGTAAATTACTTAATTTGAGTCGTTAATTATCTGACCCATATATACACTCATATGAAAAGCACCGGCAAATTAGACGTGGGCAATTATGTGAGTATTGATAGTATAAATATTTGTAGCTCGAGAGAGATGAAATTAATTAGATCCTAAAAGCAAAACTAGCATTAAAGTAGCATATATACAAGATTCAAGTACTGATCATAAACAAACTTAATCAAGCATACAGCATAAGCATATATAACAGTGCAGAGCAGCTACTCTGTTTTCCTCTCTGCACCATATACAAGATATAAAAGCCACCAAAAATAACAACAAAAAGTTCCAAAAAAAAAAGGCGGAACATGAAAAATGGGTAGACTATTCTGATGAAAATAGGAGCAATTAGGTGTGTTTATGGCGTAGCCATTCCAGAGCATATTTGACAAGATCATCCAACTCATCGTCACTGACATAACCATCTTGGTTTACATCAGCTTGATGAAGGCCTTTGCCAGCTCGCCAGAATGGTAGACGTGAACCCAGGTAATCGAAGGCTTTCTTCAACTCTTCCTTGCTCAGACGCTTATCATTATTTCCATCAGCGTGCTTGAATATAGCTTTCAGTTCTTCCTCAGTTAAAGGCCACCTAGGCGCGGCGGCCCCCTTATAATAATTCCTTCGGCACGACGGATGGGGACCCTTGGGCACATTTGCAGAAAGAAACATTTTTTTTGTTTGTTTGAGAGCAAGGAAATCTTTTTTTTTTTGGCCAGAGAGAGCAAGGAAATCAAGTAATTAATTCATGTAAAGAGATGCATGCTTGCCTTGCTATATATATAGAGAGAATTAGCTTTCTGCACCAACTAATGTTAAGAGGGCCCCAGAACATGAAATTTAGTGGGTAGAAAGGATTTAGCTAGATTTGATTATTAGATTTTTATCCCTCAAATAATTAATACCCTGTATAAAGAAACCAAAATAATTAATACCCTGTATGACTTGGCAAATGGAAAGTCCAAGTGTAGCTTGGAATTCACCTTTTGATTTTTCTGTTTTACGAAGTTTTGTATTTGGAGGGGAAAAAAAGAGAGAGATTTTTGGAAGGGAGAAAAAGTGAGTCCTATTGTGATATTCTCACATCAAATAACTTTGGTAAAGTAGTTTTCAGGTAAAAGATGGTAATCAGATTCCTATTTCAAATAGGAGAAGACAAGATTAATTTGCACATGGAAGACCGTTTGAATGATGCCTTGTGCTTAAGCCCCTATTAATTAATTCTTGGCTCTTGGGGGCACCCGTCGACCTCATCTCTCCCATTGAGCCGGGGCCAAAATTTTGCATGCTCCTATGGCAAATTAATTAGAAGATTCCTATCAGATAAACATTTGATGGGGTTGGGGGGCAATATTCTTGAGGTGATTTCTCTGCAACGTGACCGCAGATTCAAAGCAGAAACATAAGGCGTGGAAGCCAAGTCCCACACACTTTCGGAGTAAAAGAGTTACTTTTGATCCAAAAGGAACAAGGCACGCACCTGAACTTGATCTACAAGGAACTTTATACATAATGGGACAATGTTGAAAGCTATTGAAAGCCACGCAGCATAAATTCTACAGATTTGATCTGGATTCTTATTGGATTAGTACTACAATTTTTATCAGGACTTTCATCTAGCTAGGTATAATTTTGTTGCATTATTGTTTTAATTATGACCATTTGCATCATTATGTGGATTTTGATTATATATATGTCTTAATTTACTCCTTATAAAACTATATTAAATCCTGTCTTAATGTTGCCATCGAATATTTGATTTAATCCAATCCAATTCCAGAAAATATTCCATTAATTTGAACTATACAACATTTTTTGTTGGCTTAGAAGGAAAGTTTATTGACGAAGAAACAATATAATATGGGATATATAATACCATTATAGAACAGAACAAGTAAAACACTCTGACACCAGGTGAGGGACCAAAACAGTTAAAAGCAACAGAATTACCTGAATAAGGCAAGCTATAATAGCTACATTAACAAAAAAAGTATTTCTAATCTAGATCAAATTCTCAAATTTCACACTCTCCCCAGAATAATTTACGAGTTGAAAGTATTAGAGATCAGCACCATTCTTTTTGTTACTGAAATGTTGCTGCGTAACAACATTTAATTCCTCCTTTCTTCTTTTGGAAGATCGATCCGTACGTAAAGTTTGGGAAAATAGAAACATTCTATTGTGAAAATGTAAGCTGCCAGCTTGCTGCAAAAAACCATTTTCTTTATTCTTGCTGCAAAGTAAGAAGAAGATATGGATTATTATAGTTTCTAGTTGTAGGTTCAAAACGGGAAAAAAAATATTTGTTTATATAAAGAACAACAGCTCGCTGGTGTAGGGGAATTTTTTCTTTAAGGTACATCAATATAGATTTTCATGACGATAATCCAGCTGTTCATCTACAATTTGAATTTATCAATTTATTTTTTTGGTTATTTAATTAATTAATCTTTATAATTATATATATGATCAAGTGGTACTTGAAGGAATCGGCTACTCTCATAAATTATTCATATATAATTGAAATTCCATTAACTTGGGGTATACATTAGAGTTTAGACGTGAATAATTTTGTTTTGTTGTCAGCAGATTAACTTGACTACTAGTTCTTTTAGGTCCTCGTGAACCATGAGATTTGTTATATATAGACGGGATTTATATAAATAATTATCGGTCCGTGAAAGTAATAATACGTGCCAAATCCAAAGAGGATAAGCTTTGTAAAAAAAAGGATAAAGCTTAATACCTATTTTAACCTCTCAATTATCCACAAAAGGCAAGAAAAAAAACCTTTATCTTTTGTTTGGAATAATTTAACGTTTATTTTTTTTAACAATTTGTCCCCTCAATATTTGGAATTTGATTACTATATGACAGTCAAACTGTAAAAAGTCCATATTAACAAATGACTTATTAGTCTTTTTATCTCCCGAATTATATATAGGGCTGATAAGGATATTTTGCTCCTTAAATTAAAATCGTAATAATTTGCTCTTGAAAAATTGTACCTAAATTTAGAAAGTTCAGGGGATTATTGTCTTAAATTTGAAAATTCAATAAAAAACTTGTCGCAATCTAAATTTTAAGGGCAAAATGTCCTTACGTAATAATTTAGGGGTAATAAGGCTATATATTATGCCAAAAAAATTTTACTCATAAAAGCTTATCGTATATACATAATCCATCCTTAAGTAGAATGGTTTTTTTTTTTTCGAACAAAACAAAAAGGTAAAATGGTTAATTAAGCCTCCATCCTGTCTTCCATAGACGGGAAAAAATGACTATATATATATATCTTATCCCAAATGGATAGGGAGACCAGGAACATAGCCAAATCCCCTTAAGCATTGATATGCTACATATCTAATCTAATTATGTTGATGCCAAATAATGTCGAGGCTTCAACATCGAGCTCCGAGATGCTTGCAAGAGAGTAAACCGTTAGAAGGGGTTCCCCGGGGATGCCGGAGGGACCTCCTCCGACGGTCAAGTCAGTAAGGGGTCCTCTTGTGTAGTGAGAGTTAGAGAGTCTAAGCATCTATGTGAGCTTGTGCTCTCTCCTCATCTATTATGTTCTGAGTTTATGAGCCATATATATATACCTTGTATGAGGCCTGGGCCTCCATTGGCTAGTGGGCTTTGGGCCCAAGTCTAATATGCTCAACAATTGCCCCCCAGCCGTGAGGGTGGTTATAAAGTGACCGGACGAACGACCTGCCTCCGAGTATCATGTGGGCGGACGTCCTTGTTGAGGAGTTGGTTTTTCCCATGTTTGCTCTTCCTAAGTGGTCTTGAGCTTGCCCCCCCGAGTGGAGGTCTACCATGTGGTGAGCGGTCATCGCTTGGTGGTCTCCCGCCTTCCGTGGTGAGTGACCTTCATTTGGAGATCTACCACGTTTAATGGTGGGCGCGCTGCCACTTCAGGTGGGGGTGTGCTCCTGCTTCCGATGGTGGGTGCACTCCCACTTCTGATGGTGAGCATTCTACCGCATTTGATGGTGAGCATTCTCCTATTTTTTTTTATGGTGACTCGTCTTCTCGTGGTCTACCACCTTCAATTGAAAATAATTCTTCTTCCTCCTCCTTTTTTTTTTGGCGATCTTCGAACGATCATCTCTTTCGTGATCTTGTGAGAGCGTTCTACACTTTGGGATATTCGAGTGTTCCATACTTTGCGATACCTAGGCATTTTACACTTTGGGGTCTCCAAGCGTTCTACGCATTTTTGTCTTCGAGAGCGTACTACCTCTTCGCGATCTTTGGGAGCGTACTACCGCTTCGCGCTCTCTGGGAGCGTACTACCTCTTTGCGATCCTTGAGAGCGTACTACCACCTCGAGAGCTTGGAGGGGGCGTTCTATCAATTCGCGAGCTTTGGGAGCGTACTACCGCTTCGCGCTCTTTGGGAGCGTACTACGCATTTTTGTCTTCGAGAGCGTACTACCTCTTCGCGATCTTTGGGAGCGTACTACCGCTTCGCTGTCGTTGGGAGCGTACTACCTCTTTGCGATCCTTGAGAGCGTACTACCACCTCGAGAGCTTGGAGGGGGCGTTCTACCAATTCGCGAGCTTTGGGAGCGTACTATCACTTCGCGCTCTTTGGGAGCGTACTACCACCTCGAGAGCTTGGAGGGCGTACTACCAATTCGCGAGCTTGGAGGCGTACTACCACTTCGAGAGCTTGGAGGGTGTACTACCATTTCGCGAACTTTGAGGCGTACTGCCACTTTGCGATCCTTGAGAGCGTACTACCACCTCGAGATCTTGGAGGGAGTACTACCATTTCGTGAACTTTTGGAGCGTTCTACGTCTTAGGATCATTGAGCGTTCTACACTTTTTTTTGTATGGTTTCCTATGACTTGGCATATTTTGCTCACTATTGATTTTGCGCGTGCGACGTGTTAATTTTCAAACAGGTCGGGCGAAAATTTAGGCTGCTATTTTATTGAATGGATTTTACTCGTGACATTAACAAATTTCATAGAGATCTTTTGGAGGATCATTTGTTGAACATCATTTGTTGGATGAAAAGATCATTTGGATTTTGTTTTAATAGAAAAAACCGGCATTTTAGTTTAATCCAAATAGTACTTTTGGAGGCTAATACTGATTCTGTTGGTGAGATTTAATAGGAAGATTGCATTGTGCCTTGTGGGGGCAAAAATGATTGTTATTAGATTTCCTTTGTTTATATCAAGTTAAATAGTTGCCCTAAGTTTTCCTTTTTAACTTTGTGTGCTGGATTAGCGGTGTTTTTGGACTGTTCTGTGTTTTATTTTTGTTGATGAATGCAATTTTGTGTGGGAGAAAGGATCTAATTAGATTGTTCTTAAAGCGATCTTGACTGTATTTTATTTTTCTCCAGTTTAGTTGGCAGTTTGGGATTGGAGGGGATTTGCCATCAAAGAAGGATATGGCCCATTAAGATTTTTCAATAAGTTCCCCAAAACTGTTAGGATTCAAAGGCTTTGAATCGGTTCACCAAGACACTCACAAGAATGTTGGTATGAATCTTATTGCTTCCTCCCTTTTCAATCCATTGAAGAATGTAAATATGTCAAAATGATAGTTATAATTACATTATATGATAAACCGATGGTTCCATTTACATGTGATTTCTAGGTAAAAGAATAAAAGAAGCTGAGAATCCTCTGATTGTCTGCAATTGGTTTTTGGAATTTACAGAATTAGTTTAGCTTCAATTGATTTCGTATTTCAGTTAGAATGTGTTTAGTCTTTAGTCTCAGTTTACATGCCACTTGGTAGTGCACTGAAAATTCCACTCTTATTGTTTCTGGCATGGTTTTTATTTTTTGATTAAATCTGATTAATTTGCTAATTAAATATGCAATTGTTTTTTTATCCCATAACGCTCCAAAAGATAATTAAATCTAATGTTTCCCCTTTTATATTCTATTATTCAAGTATATACTATAGTAGTTGGTTGGTTTATACTATATTTTTCCCATCAAGTTTAGCTCAATTAAATTTGGAAAAGGAAAAGGAAAAAAGAACAAAAATTAAAGAAGAAGAAAGAAGAAAGTAGCTGGAGTGGGGTCGTTGAGGATGATATATAAAATATAGTAGTATATAGAAGATTAATGATGGTATAATTAAGTAAAATTAACGCAAAGTAAGGGAATAAAGGGAAAAATACCTCCCCTAAGTCCTAACGGCCATGATATGAGCTAAAACAATAGAATGGATTGGTTATGACTTTAGCAGACAAAAGCAAACTCTCAAATTATTACAAGTAATATAGCAGATGAAGCCATTGAGGCCATCAAGTCGGGAGTCTCTTGATAATATTCTATTCGATTTGTACAGGGTGGGTTTTTGTGCAAATCATGTATATAAGTTGATTTGGTTTGTAACAGATGGCTGACTTTGATTTATTGGTTATTCTACAAGCTCAGCCATCTGTTAAAATGATTGCATTTTATTTTCCATATTTATTAGTGATCATTTATCTTTTAGTTTTATGGTTTCACTTAATACATGTCTCCTTTTGTGCAGGAGATTATCCATCCCCTTTCAATTATCATTTCTTCCCAAAGTGATCTTGCTGCATCTAGGTACTTCTTCTGTACATATTCTTCCAATATTCTGGGATTTATCAGGTTCATTATGCAAATGAATTTTTCTCAGGTCAATTAATGCAACTAATATGGCATGGAATTCCTGATGCAAGGTATTTAGTCTTCTTCTATTTCTTAAGGGCCTCATTTATACATAAAGCCACTTTAACTTTCGGGTTTCAAACATTCATTTACCACAATATCTTTCAATTACTAAATGAAAATGAACTGAGATTTGGTGGCATGTTATATAATTTACTGATATGTGTTTTTTATTTGTATGGTTTCTTTTAGTGTCAGTTTTGGTTGGAAAGAATCATAGTTAGACAACTTGCAATATTGATAAATCCAATCAGCATATTTTGTTTGTTTTTGTTCGTAGTTTATCACTTTATGCCTTTAATTTTCATTCTCTGTTTCCTGCCACATGTGCCATGAAGATAGATTTTTGCAATCTTTTGAACTTTGAATTAAATTGTGAAAATCATAGGTTTGGTTTTCAATACTTTCTCCAACTATTGCTCTTTGAGAATATGAATAGACATATTGAATTAGTATAAGTTTAAGAAAATCTAAGGGTTAAAAAGTAACGCAGTAGAGTTGGCTTGGTCCTATAAGAAGATAGAAAGCAACTTTTCATTTCTTGATGTGTGGCAAGGTAGCATCCTTGGCTTTCAAATTCAATGGTCGATGAAATGGGTTGTTGGTTTTTGGGGCCTTTTTGGCCAGGGTGAAGATTTCCAGTCAATCTTATCTGATATATATATATTGATACATATCTCTCTCCCCCTATTGAAATGCAGCTTCTTTCCATTTGCAATTAATTTCAATAATATACAAATTTGGCATTTGGGCCATTTGGCATTCCATCGAGCCTTAAAGTGGAAAGGTCTAAATTTTTCATTTCTGGTTGGTGTTAGATAAGTATCCAAACTCTAATTTTATCATGCAATTATAAGTAGAGAAAGAATGTAATTCATTTAAACATACAATGAACCAGTTTCAAACATGATAGTAATTAATCGAATCATTGCCCTGATTAAAGTTTTTCCATGCGATTGGGACATGCTCTCCAAGGTATACATATGCCATGTCTCAACAGGCAAAAGAAGAGAACTTATAAGCTTCAATTGGAAAATATATGGTCTTGGTGTATATATCGTGATTGGGAGCTTTTGAACATAGTTGACTTTCTAGATGAGTTGACATGTCTTAACAGAAGCTTTTCAATTGGAGAATAAGTTCTCCTCTTTTGTCTTGGTGTATATATTGTTTCATACATGGTTTTGAGTAGTTAAACACAATGCCTTTAGCTTTAGTATAATTTTACCAACTAAAGGCCTTTAGTTTAAAAAAATAAATTAAAGCCTGCTATTTTTTTCTCATGTATTTGAGTTTTTGTTCGAGGTGGCAGTCATTGACTTTACTCTTTCTGAACAATGTCAAATTGTAGAATAACTATATTAATTCTTTATCTATATTCTTGGTTTCTATAGTTTTATTTGCTTACAAGCCATTTGCTAGCAGTAAACTTTGGTTTAGAATTGGGTTCATTTTAGGATGTTTAAATTTCAAAATCTAATTTAACATGACTAAATTTGCATCGGATTTTGGGTGTTTATTTTGAGTTTTGTTAAAAATCATGTTATTCTTTATACCATCTTATCTTTAAGAATCTAGCATGTAAGTTTGTCTCTCTCCTTCCACTTGGTCAGCAAGGTACATGTTTTTAAAGATAAAAACTGAAGGAATTTAAAAATAAAAATTGAGCTTATTTGGTGATAGTATAATTTCAGTCTTCTTGAACTTAATTTAACAATTTATTCAAGTGTCTAATATTGATGTGTCAGAATGCAACCTCTTGAAAACTTGCACTGACTGAGTTTAAGTCATTAGCAATGTAACTAATTTCTAAAGCAGGTTCCAACTAAAAAATATAAATTTTGTGACATCCTTTTAAAATTCCTGCTATATGACCACATCTTCTTTTACCCGTATGCGCTTGGAAACTGAAAATAGTATATGATGCTAGCTGCTTCTTTCTTTGGTTTCAGGTTGAGAGTAGTGGACATTCCATCTCAAGCAACGAAATTATGAAACAAACCTGAGAGCTTAGGTAATTAGTCTGATTATTTGCCATTTTTTCCTCTTTTTTTGCAATATATGTCAGTAGCGTATAACTTCTTGGGTTTTGGTTTGGTTTTCTATTTCCATATATTGAGAGTTTGCCTGATACACCTGGATTTTCTATATTTTATTTTTGATACCTAAGTTGAGCATGGTGGAATAGAGCTTTGAGATTTGGTCAATCAGAGATCAGGTCCAGCTTGATACCAGTTTGTTCATTGCTTGAGTTCATATAGAGTTTTGTTATTATCTTTTTATTACCCACTCATATATTTTAGTGATCATGATTAGGGGTGTAATCGATCCGAGCCGAGCCGAGTAGTGCTTAGCTCAAGCTCAGCTCGTCTCTAAAATACAAGGCTCGAGCTCGGCTCGAGTTCGTCCAAGCCTCATTTTTTAGGCTCGAGCTCGACTCGAGACCGAGCTCGAGCCTATAACGAACTGTTCGATAAGGCTCGACAGAGAGTCAAAATTCCAATTTTCCTGCAATTTTTCAAATATATCATCAAACTTAAACATTACAATAAGGCTCGGGAGTCAAAATTCCAATTTTCCTACATTTTTCAAATATATCATCAAACTTAAACATTACAATAAGGCTCGGGAGTCAAAATTCCAATTTTCCTACATTTTTCAAATATATCATCAAACTTAAAAATAAATAATCCAGCTAATATACCAGTATAATTAGAACAACAACAATTACTTCTACAAAAAAAAAAATTACAAACATCCAATGTTCCAAACAGATCTGATG
>AWUE01019255.1:0-12463 GCA_001974825.2 Corchorus olitorius
ATAAATTATCCATAAATACCAAAGCTTGAGGGCTTGTCCATGGCTTGTCTTCAATTAAAGCTCCAATTCTTCAATTCTTCCTCTTGAAATAAATCTTCAAAATCTTCAAGTCTTCAATTAAGTCTTCAAATGGTCTTCAAACACGAACTTCGAATCTCCAAATCTATGCTCAAAATTGCTTTGCTCAAATCTATGTAAAAAATCATCAAAAATAGCTACAAAAATAGTGAAAAAATAACAATTTCTCATTTCCACATCACTTAAAGACTAAAAACACAAATATTAATAAAATAGCATATAATTAAGCATAAATGGGTCTAAAAACATAGTAAAATAGGCATAAATATAGGGTCTTTTTTGGCTCAATCACGCTCCGCTTGAGGCACCTTGTCGCTGGGACAGGCGTCTCGCGGAGCAGCAACAAGTTTGCTCCGCAGCAGCAGCTAGTTGCTGCTGTTAGCCTGGGGCGCTGCTATATCTGCTACTCGAGTTGCCTTGTGTGCTTGAACACAACCATAGGCACGTATGGCATCAACCATGGCCTCGGTAGTGGTTATGCCCCTCCATTTTTGTGCATTCTCTTCTTGAAGACAAAATCATAAATTCCTATCAAACAAAAACTCAAAGAAAGATTAGTGTAAAAATTAAAATTAAAATTAAAATTAAAATTAAAATTAAATATGCAAAGAAATAAAATTGGGTTGCCTCCCAACAAGCGCTTGTTTAAAGTCATTAGCTCGACTTCCTTTCTTTTCTTTTTTTTTTGAGGGTGGATCATACCACTTCAAAGCATAAAGCAAAAATGATGAGATTGGAAGAATATGAGCACAAAAATATGAAAGATAAAAGAAGAGATAAGGAAAGAAATAACCAATTTTGTTGAGGACGACTCCATGAATAGTTAGGAATGACAATGCCATCTTTGTTGCCGTGATTGGTTGATGCAATGGGTGCTTTCGGCATTCTTGATTGGCATTACTATCTTCGTGCCTTTCAAAAGTGTCCTCGTCTTGGCAAATCTTCTTGTCCTCCAGAAAGAATTGATCAATAGATATCATTTCCGCGTTTTTGATATCTTCAAAGCATTCAGACTCAAGAGTTTGTTGATTCCCAGAAATCTTGATCTTCATGTTTCCAAAAGTTGGTTGTCAACAGAATTCATGCACGATTGTGTCTTTTTGGCTTGAGATGCCCGAGTGCTCATCATTCTGGTGGCTCTTCTTTTGGGCTTGACAAGTTCTTTGGAGGAGAAGGTGGAGGGATGTCCCATCTTGATATCTTCTTCCGATGTCATTGATTCTTCTAAAGGAATGTTTACCTCCATCTTTCGAAGTGGATCGAGCTGATTTTCTTCACTACATGTCTTCTTTTCTGCTATCTCTTCAGGCGTTAGGACTTCTGCTTCCTTGATTTCTTCTTCATCTAGGCTCCTTGTAAGTACCAATTCAAGTTCATCTTCATGGTGAAGTGATTGAACTTGTTCAAAACAAACTTCGATGGCATCAATGGCACACATAGAATGAATCTCAGCAGGAGATTTCATGGCTTCATAAATATTGAATTCAATGAGTTTCCCATCAAATTCCATGCTGAGTTTTCCATCTTGGACTTCATATTTTGTTCTGGCTGTGGCAAGAAAAGGCCTTCCTAGCAGTAACGGCAAATGAGGTAGATGAAGGCCATCTTCACTCATCTTCAGGACATAGAAATCTGCAGGAAAAACAAAATCTCCAATCTGCACTAAAACATCCTCGACTAAACCCTCAGGTTTAATGTTAGTTCTATCAGCAAATTGTATAGTCAGATCAGTTTTAGTCACAGGTTCAATTTTCAATTGTGAATAGACAAAATAAGGCATGATGTTAATTGGAGAACCAAATTCACACATGGCATTTTCTATCTTATTCTTTCCTATTTTACAAGGAATAGGAAAAGATCCTATATCATGGCATTTATGATGCAATTTTCTCTGATATGTAGCAGATACATTCTCATTCATGCAGACATATTTTTCTGAAAACTTACTCTTAGCCATGCATAATTCTTTGAGAAAATTCGCGTACCTGGGTTTTCTAACAACTTTATCAAGCAATGGAATATTTACCTCTATATTCCGTAGTGAATTGAGTTGCATTGCAAACCTTTGAGGGAATGGTATTGGATCATACTTCTCTCGCATCTCTTCCATCCATTCTTCTTCTGCTTGAATTTGAGCAGCAGTTGCTGGTGAAGTGCGCTGACTCTTCTTGTTTTTGGTCGAAAGCTCCTTTCTTCTTGGCAATTGAATGTTGGGCACAGCTTCTGGTGGTGGTGCAGCAGAGAAAGCAGGTGCTATCGGAGGTGGAAGTGGAACATCAGGTGAATCCATCTTTAGCGCATTCCACTGTTGAACTCCTTCAATTGAATTAACTTCGTACCCTTGTGTGAATTTGGAAGGTGTTTGAGGTGAATGTTGATTTTCTACTTGCATCTTCAGAATTTGTGCAAGCATGTTGGTGACGGTTTCTTGTTGTTTCGCCAAAGATGAAACCATATTGTCTAAATGCGTCATTCTTTCTTTCATCTCGGCAAGAGATTCCTTCTCTGATGATCTAGTTGTTGAGTGTTCATCCATCATGTTGAATTGGTGGATGTTTTCGATCATGGTATTGAGCAGCTTCCTTGCTTCTTCAGGGGTCTTGAGTGTTAGGCTTCCTCCACTAGCAGCATCAATATGCATTCGATCTTCATAGAGAAGCCCATCATAGAAATTCTGAATCAGCAGTGCTTCATTTAGGTTGTGGTAAGGGCAACTTGCGCAGATTTGGTTGTATCTCTCCCAGTATTGGTGCCACTTCTCTTCAGGTAGTTGTTGACAGGTTGTGATTCTCCTTCGTACATCAGCTCGCTTGGCCTCTGGAAAATATTTGTTCAGGAACACGGTCTCCATCTCCTTCCATAAAGTTATGGATTTTGATGGCAGAGTCAAGAACCAACTTCTTGCTTTTCCTTCCAATGTTAAAGGAAAAGTTCGAAGTCTTGCTTGTTCTTCAGGCATCCCGGAGGTCGCAGCACACCATATAAAGAAATTTTGTAAGTGCTCATGAGGATTTTCATGAGACTCTCCTTGAAAGATTGGCAGCATGCGGATCACTCAAGAATTCAGCTTGTATGACATATCTGTGGCTGGATAGTCAATGCAGAGTGGCGGCAATTCACAGTTGAAATTCAGCTCTCGTAACGAACGTTGTTGCTCCATTGGATTTTTCCTACAAAACAGAGAAGATCAAGTGCAAATCGAATATAGAAAAGAAAAAGAAAAAGAAAAAATAAAACACAATCTCCCCGGCAACGGCGCCAAAATTTATGATCAGTCGTCAGCAAATCATAAAAATAAAATCCCAACAATTACTAACTAAAGATAGCTAGGGCAAGTAGGGGTCAATCCCACAGAGAGATAGGTTATTGTTCTTTTTCTTAAAACAAGCAAATAAAATAAAGAAGGTTTTGAAAGTAGAATTAAATCAAATCAAACTAGTAATTAAAACTATCTAAGAAAGCAATCAAGAAAATTAAAGAAAACAATTAATTAAGAAGCATAAATTAAATTGAGAAAATAATTAAGAGAAACCTCCAACATATAATTAATATCCCTCTTGACAATAATAACACGGATCATTGATATCTAAAGATTATGAAAACAATGGATAGCTTGCTTGGAATTTAATCCTAAATTATCTTAATTAGGTAAAGCTCTTGATCCAGTGTGAATTATCCCTTTTATCCTTTAAACAATTACCTCTTGATCCAGTGTGATAATTACTCAAGAATAAAGCATTAAGATCTAGTAATTTACAAGCACAATGGGCAATTAAAAATTGGTCAAAGATTCTTAAATCCCTTGGAAGGAAGATCCTTCGCTTCCAATTGCTACCAAACAATTAAATCCGAAGATCCTTCAAGATTTTAATTTAGCTAATGCTACTTAATTTATCAAGAAAGTGCATGCTTCAATCTATCAAAACAAGCAACATAGAATTCATGCAGAGATATTAAGAAATACCCTATTAATTTTCATATAAAAGCACAAAATCTCACCATGATATAAGTCAAGAGATCAATTAAATTCTACATTGGAGAAAAGAAAAGGACTACTCACTCATGAATTGAGTGAGCATCCAAAGAAAAGAAGAAAACTTACAGAAATTTGGGGCGAAATCCTCCTCTTAAAAACCTAGGGTTGCCACCCCTCCCTATGCAAAGAGAGGGTGGCGGCACCCTAGCCCTAAAACTAGAAAAAAAACTAGAACTAGAAGAGAAAAAGAAGAAGAGAAAATTATATGTGTGAAGGTGTGTGAAGGTATATCATTTGTGTTACAGGAGATGGCTATTTATAGTGGAAATAACCCTAAGAATTCCAATCCTAACTTGGAAAGGGGTCTAAGTCGGTTTTGGGTCTAACTTAGACTCCAAGTTAGATTAAAAGTCATCCTAGAGTAGAATCCAAGTTAGAATAGGATCCTGAAATTTTGCTGAATTCGTGCTGGGACTTTGACGGCATTTTTGGACTTGAAAACGGCAGAACTGGGTCTTGGACTTCGAAGGAAAGTTGTAGATCTCGGAGTTAGCTTTCCAACGAGTACTCATGGGCTTCAAACGGAGGTCTGAGCAGAAAGTTATGATTTTTCTACCAAAACTGCACCTGAATCCTAATCATGTTAGGACTAGAATCGGGAATCTACGGGATTTTAGATATTTCCTTGAATATAGGAGTTATTAATTGGGATTTTAATTCCAATTAATAATTATATGGGCTGAGTATTTTCCCATATTAAATATCCAAAATTCCTTAGCTTCCAGGCTTCTTCATGGCTTGTCTTCAATCCTTCGCAATTAAAGCTCCATTCTTCAATTCTTGCTTCTTGGAAATAATTCTTCAATGGTCTTCAAATCTTCAAATTGTCTTCAATAAATCTTCAAACACGAACTTCGAATCTCCAAATCTATACTCAAAATTACTTTGCTCATATCTGTGTAAAAAGTCATCAAAATAGCTCCAAAAGTAGTGAAAATTATCAAATTATCAATTTCACATCTCATAAAGACTCAAATCACAAATATTAACAAAATAACATATATTTAAGCATAAATTGATCCAAAAACATAATAAAATAGCCATAAAAATAGGGTTGTTTTTGGCTCGATCATCATTCCACTTAGACTTTGATTGTACTAACAATCAAGCTGAGTATGAGGCACTTATCATTGGTCTAGAATTGCTCAGGGAGATGAAAGTATCCACAGTACACATCAGAGGGGATTCTCTCTTGGTAATCAACCAGCTCACCAGAGAGTTCAATTGCACAAGTCCATCATTGTTATCATACTATGCAGTGGCAGTGCAATTGTTAGAAAAATTTGATGATGTAAGAATAGAACACGTCCCAAGACATAAAAATGAGTCTGCAAATCTGGCCTTGTATTCCAAGATGATATCTGGAAGAAGGTGGTAAATGTGGAAATGAGGAGCATACCTTCAACATTTACTAGGGACAATGTGTTTGAAGTGTACAACCTAGTACACAGGCTTGATGATTGGCGCCAGCCATTCCTTGAATATCTCCAAAACCCATCAATAAGGGTCACCAGGAGGATAAGGACTTTGGCTGTGCACTACACTGTCTTGGCTGATGAATTATATCGAAAAGACTTAGACGGATCTTTAATGAGATGTCTAGATCAAGATGAAGCTAAGAAAGTCATCAAGGATGTACATGAAGGTTTATGTGGTGCACACCAAGCTGGTAGGAAGATGAGATGGTTGATTCGCCGTCATGGTTTCTATTGGCCAACTATCATGAAAGACTGTATGGAATTCGCCAAAGGCTGCCAAGCTTGTCAGAAGTATGGCCCTATATGGAGACTTCCATCAGAAGAGCTACATTCTATAATAAAGCCTTGGCCATTCAGAGGATGGGCAATTGATCTTATTGGGAAGATCTACCCACCTGCCAAAGGAGGTGTCTGCTTTATTATAGTTGCCACATATTATTTCACCAAGTGGGTGGAAGCAAAAGCTCTGAATGGCATAGCTCATAATGACATCAAGAAATTCATCAAGGAACATATCATCTACCGCTTTGGAATTCCAGAAACTCTCACCACTGATCAAGGTACTAACTTTGATGGTGAGATCACAAGGAGTTTGGAAGAAAAATTTCGGCCTAAAATTCACCAAATCCACGCCATACTATGCTCAGGCTAATGGACAGGCCGAAACTTCTAACAAGGTGATGATAGGCATCATAGAAAAAATGATAAAAGACAAACCCGGTAAATGGGATAGAGTCTTACCTAAGGCTTTGTGGGCATATAGAATGTCACAACGTTCAAGTACTGGTGTGAGTCCATTCAGCCTTACCTATGGTCATGATGCAATGGTCCCGATGGAACTTTTGGCTAAGTCAGCCAGAGTTGCATTCCAAAATAACTTGCAGTGGTATGATTATAATGATGCCATGATGATTGAGCTTGAAGACCTTGATTCTGAAAGGTTGGATGCTTTAGATCACCTGCAAGCACAGAAGAAGAAGGCAGAAAGAAGTTACAATAAGAAAGTTCGTAAACGAAGTTTCATCGAAGGCGAACTAGTATGGAAAGCTTTCTTGCCTCTTGGTTCTAAGAAACGCGGGAAATGGTCTCCCAAATGGGAAGGACCATTCCGTATCAAGAAAGTACTCAAGAATGGTGCCTATTGGTTAGAAACTGAGGATGGTGATTCCCATAGGAAGTTCATCAACGGGCGCTATTTGAAGAAGTACTATCCAACTGCATGGGAGGCAAAATCTGATCCAAATCCTGAATTTGACATGGAGGAGGAATTAGATGAAGTGGCTATGACTCAACTCACAGCCACATGCTTCACTGAAGTATAAAACTTACACGCTTCGTGGACTTAGCCACCCCAATTGCGTTCTTGTGGCTTTTAAATAAAAACAAAATATTTTTATTACTTATGAAGTAATAAAAATTTTCAAATTTTGCCAATAACCTTAGGGTGTGGCGAAAAATTGAAGGAAAAATAAGAAATTCCATCACTTAAAGTGTACAAGTGATTGTGGAATTTAATTTTTCAAAATTTGGCCTTAGTCAAAAGGAGGAGGCCGAGTTTTCTAAGTATTTTGGATGTTTTTGCCGAAAATTCTAAGTATTATTGGCAAGATAATTCCAAAATAATTTCCAAGTATTCGATCTTTGTGGTTTTAGTCATAAGACCAAAATATTAAATTGACAAAGGATTTTGTTTAAGTTAGGTGGCTTAAATAAAAGGCCACTAATATTAAAGTTGGCAAAAACTCATTGCCACCAATTCAAAACATAACTTGTTTAGGGAATTGAAAGTAAAAACAAAATTCTAAATCACTCTCCTTCTTTCTCCTTTTCAGTAGTCACAGGAGGAAAAGTCTCAGGAAGGAGTGATCTCCATACTTCAAATTCCCTGTCCATGCTATCTAGCAAAGTTCTGAAGAAGTCTCTCTCAGCAACAACAGCTAGGTAGTCATCTTTTTCCTTGAGAAGGATGTTCGCCTCGCAGTAGATTTCTTCACACTTGTGATTGGAAGGCACCTCACGCTTCTGAGAAAGTTTGGCTTTTTCTAGTTGAAGAGCCTTCACCTTCGTTAAATAATCATTGATTTCATTATCAATAGCCAATTCTCTCTTAGAAGGCGCCACTAAGTGATACAGGGCTGCAGCTTTGTCATCTAGAGTCCTCTGACGGGCTTTGTATCTCTTGTGCTTCGCGTTTAATTGATCGAAGTGGCTCTGAGTTTGATTATACCTCGTAAGGAAGGAGTCAAACAATCTTGGAAAATATTTCCAGAATTGAGCTTCATCTTCCTCGATTTCAAGTGAACGTGACCAAGTCCGAGCATGAGAATAGATAGCTTCCTTCTGGGCAGGAAGAATGGCGGCATCTGCTTTCAAAGTGAATTTGCAAAGTTCATCAAAAGCTTCTTTCAACTGAGTATCAGAAGGAACCTCGGTAACATCCCCGGAGGAGGCCTCATAATCCATCGGTAGAAGTTTTGATGTGAGTTCCTTAAGAACCTTGCACCTTTGGAGAAGAGGAGCATCAGCCAGGACAGGAGGAAGTGCGGGAGATGGAGTAGACGTTGAGATGAGAGGTGCGACAATGGAGAGAGAATTTTCAATCTCCACACTCCTATTAGCTGCCTCACTGACTAGAATAGGCATAGACATTGGAAAGATGGCTTCAGTGATATTCTCAGAACATACTCCATGAGAATTGGAAACTACATTTTCCAAATCATTCATGAAGTCTCTTCCACTTGGTTGCCCTGAAAGATCCATGTCACCTAAAGAGAAGTTGTCTTCAAGCAGAAAGGATGCGGCCATCTCGAGAGCCGAATTTGTTGATGAAGAAGGAACATCTTCTTGATCTACATAGGTGACATGATCCAAGGAAATAGTTGGTGAGCAAGGAGATGACGCCACTGCCAACGGTCCATTTATGGTCTTCTGAGAGATGACATTCTGACTATCAGAATAAGATGCGTCCATCAGGTCACCAGAAGGAAGACCACCCGACTTCGGAATAGCTTTCTTCTTTTTCAAAGCAGAAGTTTCTGAAGCATCCTTCTCACGGGATGAAACAGCACGTTTCTGTATTACTTGCTTTGCCATCTTATTGGCATCCTTTTTGGGAGGTGCAAAAGCATCACCTAAAAAGTAAAAAGAATTAGTAAAAAACTTAAACAACTAATAAAAGTTTAAGTAACAGAAACTACCAGGCGGAAAATGAAGTCTTGCAGCAATGTGAGACAAGTCTTCACCACCGATTTTCTTCCATATCTCTGACCACCAAGCAGCAAAGTTTGGAGTGGCCTCAGATAAGAAAGGAGAGATGGTGAAATCCGCCTCTTGCCTTTGCTTCTCAGCATGTTCATGACATCTCACAAAGAAAGCATTTGTCAAGAACTGAAGGTCTCATATGACAACATTTGTTCCGTGAAAAGTGAGGAGGTGAAGGAATTTGCTGAATAAATCCAAGTTGTCTAACAAGCAGAGGAGGGCAATATGCTTCAAACCCAGGTTTGACTCTCCCATCCACTTAAACGCCAAAACAGAGGTCAATGGGCAAACAGAAGTTTCTCCATGCTTGTTTCACGACATCCACACTCTCGTTAGTAGGTGTTTCTTGGAACCATGAAGGACCAAAATACCTCCGAGAATAGAGAAAGAACTCTTGATCTTTCAGATTCCACAAGGAATGAAAGACATTGTTCACATTGTTGTTGATATGCACAAGGCCTCCATATAAGTCACCATAACACCGAGTGGCGAGGGTAGCTGCATGACGAGTAGGAGATAGCTGAGGAAAGTACATCCAAGCCCACACTTGAAGGATCCACAAAGGACCATGAGTACCTTTGTCAACACTCTGAGTAAGATTAAATAGGCCACGGTAAAGGTTTCCCAACACGAACTGACCAAGAGCTAATCTTTTTCCTGAGGCCATGAGCTTAGCAAGGTGAAGATACTCACAGACACGTGAGGGAGGACAAACAGCGAATTTGCAAATCAGGCAGAGCATGAAGGCCGTGAGTTCCTTAGCTTCAAGAGGAACATATGTAGATTTAGCATACTCAGAGATAAACTTGTTGAAGTAAAGTTTGTCACTAAAAGAGATGGAATAGAGCAAATCTTCAGCTTCATCAAGAGGAGTGGCGCAGGATACCCATTCGCCATCCACAGGGAGGCCTGTGATTGCTGCTATGTCTAGAAGAGTTACCGACATTGGCCCACATGGGAGATGAAAGTAATTCCAACACCTATTCCAAAAGAAACTGAGAGCAGCGAGCAAGGCACCATCATAGGAGAATTCTTGCTTTGATAACAAGACGAATGACAACAAGTCTTGTTCACGTAGTTGTTCTCCACAATACATGACTATGCGATCCACCCAGGCACACCATTCGGCTGGGCAGTAGGCCCATGACTGAAGCTTGTTAACCCATTTGCGGAAGTCATAATCATATCCTTAAAGGGGAAGCAGGCCACCTCGGTGCAAAGGGAAGCAGTCATTCATCTCAGCTGAAGGAAAACCAGTGAAGAAAGGAGCAAAAGCATCTTTGGGAAATTCTACCTCATGGTAAGACTTCCAAGCTATCATTCTTAGCCGGCATTGTGCTATTCCGCTTACTACAGATTTAGGTCTTTACTTGCGAGCTCCCATGATCCATGGTTGAGTAACTAAAGAGACTTATGCTAACCTTTTGAGAAAAGCCCAGGCTAGACTTTCCACATGGGGCAATCAATTTATATCAATGGCGGGCAGATTGACTCTAATCAACTCAGTACTGAGCGCATTAGCAACAAGTTTCTTCACAAGGTCAAGAGTTCTCTCCTCCTCAGAAGATGTCACAAGTTCTCCTACAAAATTAACAAAGTTGTTAGAATACAATTTTTGTTAATAAGCTTGGTGAAAAACAAATATTTTTACCACCTTAAAATTATTGCCTAATTTTATTTTTTGGCAAAAATAATTATTATGGCTGCCAAAAATAATTATGGTAATATTTTAAGAAAATAAAAATAATTTTTGGCCATAAAACTATACTAAGGCCGAAAATATCAATGTGCATACCACATGAGTTGTAATTTTTCAACTAAAGTCATGGTATGCTAAAATTCAAGGTCTTTGGTGAATTATAAAAATTAAACTTAATTCTACCAAAACCTAAATTCCAATTTTTGGCTAAGTATACTAATTTGGCCAAAATTAACTAAGCAAAACCCTAATTCCTAAAGAGCATGCCGCCCAATTTACAATTTTTGCAATCAAGGGATCGGCATGCTAGGGTTTGCTAAAATTCATCAATCGGGATGTGCACGTGTCAAATTAAACCTAAATTCATGTGCTAAGGACCTGACTTGATGTGAATAATTGGGCAAAAATAGCAGTTTTGGACGAAACCCTAAGGTATGAAGAAATTGAGTGCCGCCCAACTTGCAATTTATGCAATTAAGGGCTCGGCACTTTAGGGTTTTCAAAATTCTATTAAATTGGGTTGTGCACGTGTGAGATTAAACCTAATTTCATGCATGTAAGGCCTGATTTAGTGTTAATTAATGGCTAATTTTATCAATTGGGCCAAAATTAGCAAGAATTTTAACCTAAAAACCTAATACTATGCCGTACAAGTTGTAATTTATGCAATTTTGAGGGCTGCAGCATTTTAGGGCACTAAAATTATGAAAATTAAGCTTCCTATATTTTTTATTAGGACTTAATTTTATGATTAACTCCCTGAATTTTTGGCTAATTTAATCAATTTGGCCAAAATTCCCAAATTCGCATAAACCCTAGGGACTAAATTGCAAAATTGCCGCCCAAAATTTAAATCCATCAATTGAGGCCGTGGCAAGCTAGGGTTATCATCCTTGTCCAATTGGGTTTAGGGTTTACCTAATCCTAACCTAATTTCATAAGGAAAACACTAATTCCTAGTCCAATTTGGCTTCCTATACTAATAGGATTTGTAATCCTAGCCAAATAAGGCCATAAATTTGCCGCCTAAGGTACCAAAATTGAAGGTCGATGAATGCAGCCCCTATGTCGACATGATCAACATGATTTCATGCCATGGAATTCTCAATTTCATGCAACAACATGTTTACCTAAAGATCTATGGCAAGATCCAAGTCCTAGGCCGAAAACTATATAGTTTTTACTAAGGATTTTTGCCGATTTCTTCACTAAATTGATTTGATTTCTAAATCAAATTTTTACCTAAAATTACAGCAGCCATATCATACCAAAATCATCATCAAAGTCGACCTAAAACATGGCAATTAAGCTAGGGTTGATGGCATAAAGAAAATTGATGAACTTAAGTGCAAAAATTAAAAAGTTCATGAACAATTACCTTGATTTTGTGCCGATTTGGGATCAATCACCATAGACTTGAGCTTAGGCCTTGCTTGAGTTGATTGAGAGCTGCCATCATGGGAGTTTGATCCAAATTGCTTAATTCGTGCCAAGGATTTAGAAGCCTCCAAGAACAAGGAGCCGCGGCTTGAATTGCTTGGCATGAGTGATGATTTTTGGTGATGATTTTTGTTGTTACCTTGATCTTTGGAAGCCATTGAAGCTTGAAAAGATGCTGGAAAATTCGGCTAAGTATGGTACCAAAGAGGAGGTGTCGACGTTGGCTAGGAAGTAAGAGGAAAAATTTCGGTCCAAGACCAATTTCCTTAAATACAAGTTTAAATTCTTTTAACACAAAGACTTAAGCTTGGGGGGGCATTGTTTATACCTCAATTTACAATTGAGGGTAAATTGGTCTTATCATAATCATAATCAAGATGTGTGGTTAGGATTTAATCAAAATTCCTAAAGAAACTAGGTTTCTGCACCACCCTAGTTCAAATTGAATTAGGAAAGTCTTGTGAGTTAATT
>AWUE01019256.1:0-22723 GCA_001974825.2 Corchorus olitorius
CTTGTGATTAGAAGGCACCTCACGCTTCTGGGCAAGCTTGGATTTTCTAGCTGAAGAACTTTCACCTTCGCTAAATAATCATTGATTTCATCATCAATAGCCAACTCTCTCTCAAAAGGCGCCACTGAATAATACAAGGCCGCAACTTTGTCATCTAGAGTCTTCTGACGAGCCTTGTATCTCTTGTGCTTCACATTAAATTGATCAAAGTGGCTCTGAGTTTGATTATACCTAGTAAGGAAGGCATCAAACAATCTTGGAAAATATTTCCAGAATTGAGCTTCATCATCCTCAGTTTCAAGCGAACGTGACCACGTCCGAGCATGGGAATAGATAGCTTCCTTTTGGGCAGGAAGAATGGCGGCATCTGCTTTCAAAGTGAATTTGCAAAGTTCATCAAAAGCTTCTTTCAACTGAGTATCAGAAGGAACCTCGGTAACATCCCCAGAGGAGGCCTCATAATCCATTGGTAGAAGATTTGATGTGAGTTCCTTTAGAACCTTGCACCTTTGGAGAAGAGGAGCATCAGCCAGGACAGGAGGAAGTGCGGGAGATGGAGTAGACGTTGAAATGAGAGGTGCGGCAATGGGAAGAGAATTTTCAATTTCCACACTCCTATTGGCTGCCTCACTGACTAGAATAGGCATAGACATTGGAAAGATGGCTTCAGTGATATTCTCAGAACATACTCCATGAGAATTGGAAACTACATTTTCCAAATCATTCATGAAGTCTCTTCCACTTGGTTGCCCTGAAAGATCCATGTCACCTAAAGAGAAGTTGTCTTCAAGCAGAAAGGATGCGGCCATCTCGAGAGCCGAATTTGTTGATGAAGAAGGAACGTCTTCTTGATCTACATAGGTGACATGATCCAAGGAAATAGTTGGTGAGCAAGGAGATGACGCCACTGCCAACGGTCCATTCATGGTCTTCTGAGAGATGACATTCTGACTATCAGAATGAGATGCGTCCATCAGGTCGCCAGAAGGAAGACCACCAGACTTCGGAATAGCTTTCTTCTTTTTCAAAGCAGAAGTTTCTGAAGCATCCTTCTCACGGGATGAAGCAGCACGTTTCTGTATTACCTGCTTTGCCATCTTATTGGCATCCTTTTTGGGAGGTGCAAAAGCATCACCTAAAAAGTAGAAAGAGTTAGTAAAAAACTTAAACAACTAATAAAAGTTTAAGTAACAAAGATTACCAGGTGGAAAATGAAGTCTTGCAGTAATGTGAGATAAGTCTTCACCACCGATTTTCTTCCATATCTCTGACCACCAAACAGCAAAGTTTGGAGTGGCCTCAGATAAGAAAGGAGGGATGGTGAAATCCGCCTCTTGCCTTTGCTTCTCAGCATGTTCATGACATCTCACAAAGAAAGCTTTGTCAAGAACTGAAGGTCTCATATGACGACATTTGTTCCGTGAAAAGTGAGGAGGTGAAGGGATTTGCTGAGTAAATCCAAGTTGTCTGCCAAGTAGAGGAGGACAATATGCTTCAAACCCGGGTTTGACTTTTCCATCCACTTCAACGCCAAAACAGAGGTCAATGGGCAAACAGAAATTTCTCCATGCTTGTTTCACAACATCACACTCTCGTTAGTAGGTGTTTCTTGGAACCATGAAGGGCCAAAATACCTCCAAGAATAGAGAAAGAACTCTTGATCTCTCAGATTCTACAAGGAATGAAAGACATTATTCACATTGTTGTTGATATGCACAAGGCCTCCATATAAGTCACCATAACACCGAGTGGCGAGGGTAGCTGCATGACGAGTAGGAGATAGCTGAGGAAAGTACATCCAAGCCCACACCTGAAGGATCCACAAAGGACCATGAGTACCTTTGTCAACACTCTGAGTAAGATTAAATAGGCCACGGTAAAGGTTTCCCAACACGAACTGACCAAGAGCTAATCTTTTTCCTGAGGCCATGAGCTTAGCAAGGTGGAGATACTCAGCAAGGCAGACACGTGAGGGAGGACAAACAACGAATTTGCAAATCAGGCAGAGCATGAAGGCCGTGAGTTCCTTAGCCTCAAGAGGAACATATGTAGATTTAGCATACTCAGAGATAAACTTGTTGAAGTAAAGTTTGTCACTAAAAGAGATGGAATAGAGCAAATCTTCAGCTTCATCAAGAGGAGTGGCGCAGGATACCCATTCGCCATCCACAGGGAGGCCTGTGATTGCTGCTATGTCTAGAAGAGTTACCGACATTGGCCCACATGGGAGATGAAAGTAATTTCAACACCTATTCCAAAAGGAACTAAGAGCAGCGAGCAAGGCACCATCATAGGAGAATTCTTGCTTTGATAACAAGACAAATGACAACAAGTCTTGTTCACGTAGTTGTTCTCCACAATACATGACTATGCGATCCACCCAGGCACACCATTCGGCTGGGCAGTAGGCCCATGACTGAAGCTTGTTAACCCACTTGCGGAAGTCATAATCATATCCTTGAAGAGGAAGCAGGCCACCTCGGTGCAGAGGGAAGCAGTCATTCATCTCAGCTGAAGGAAAACCAGTGAAGAAAGGAGCAAGAGCATCTTTGGGAAATTCTACCTCATGGTAAGACTTAGCAACAAGTTTCTTCACAAGGTCAAGAGTTCTCTCCTCCTCAGAAGATGTCACAAGTTCTCCTACAAAATTAACAAAGTTGTTAGAATACAATTTTTGTTAATAGGCTTGGTGAAAAACAAATATTTTTACCACCTTAAAATTATTGCCTAATTTTATTTTTGGACAAAAATAATTATTATGGCTGCCAAAAATAATTATGGTAATATTTTAAGAAAATAAAATAATTTTTGGCCATAAAACTATACTAAGGCCGAAAATATCAATGTGCATACCACATGAGTTGTAATTTTTCAACTAAAGTCAAGGTATGCCAAAATTCAAGGTCTTTGGTAAATTATAAAAATTAAACTTAATTCTACCAAAACCTAAATTCCAATTTTTGGCTAAGTATACCATTTTGGCCAAAATTAACTAAGCAAAACCCTAATTCCTAAAGAGCATGCCGCCCAATTTGCAATTTTTGCAATCAAGGGATCGACATGCTAGGGTTTGTTTAAATTCATCAATTAGGATGTGCACGTGTCAAATTAAACCTAAATTCATGTGCTAAGGACCTGACTTGATGTGAATAATTGGCCAAAAATAGCAGTTTTGGCCGAAACCCTAAGGGTATGAAAAAATTGAGTGCCGCCCAACTTGCAATTTATGCAATTAAGGGCTCGGCACTTTAGGGTTTTCAAAATTCTATTGAATTAGGTGGTGAACGTGTGAGATTAAACCTAATTTCATGCATGTAAGGCCTGATTTAGTGTTGATTAATGGCTAATTTTATCAATTGGGCCAAAATTACCAAGAATTTTAACCTAAAAACCTAATACTATGCCGTACAAGTTGTAATTTATGCAATTTGAAGGCTGCGGTGATTGAGCCAAAATTGACCCTATTTTTATAGCTATTTTACTATGTTTTTAGACCCATTTATGCTTAATTATATGCTATTTTATTAATATTTGTGTTTTAAGTCTTTAAGTGATGTGAAAATGAGAAATTGTTATTTTTCACTATTTTTGGAGCTATTTTGATGACTTTTTACATAGATTTGAGCAAAGCAATTTTGAGCATAGATTTGGAGATTCGAAGTTCGTGTTTGAAGACCATTTGAAGATAAATTGGAGACTTGAAGACCATTAAAGATTTTGATGCCGTTTTCAAGAGGAAGAATTGAAGAATTGGAGCTTTAATTGAAGACAAGCCATGGACAAGTCCTCAAGCTTTGGTATTTATGGATAATTTATATAGGAAGATACTCAACCCACATAAAATATTAATTGGAATTAAAATCCCAATTAATGACTCCTAAATCCAAGGAAACACCAAAATCCCGTAGATTCCCGATTCTAGTCCTAACAGGATTAGGATTCAGGAGCAGTTTTGGTAGAAAATTCATAACTTTCTGCTCAGACCTCCGTTTGAAGCCCATGAGTACTCGTTGGAAAGCTAACTCCGAGATCTACAACTTTCCTTTGAAGTCCAAGACCCAGTTCTGCCGTTTTCAAGCCCGAAAATGCTGTTGAAGTTTCTGCACGAATTCAGCAAAATTTCAGGATCCTATTTTAACTTGGATTCTACTCTAGGATGACTTTTAATCCAACTTGGACTCCAAGTTAGACCCCTAAACCGACCTAGACTCCTTTCCAAGTTAGGATTGGAATTCCTAGGGTTATTTCCACTATAAATAGGCACCTCCTGTATCACAAATCACACACCTTTACACACCAATTCACATAATTCTCTTTAGATTTATTTTCTAGTTTTTAGGCAAAGGGTGCCGCCACCCTCTCTAGCTATAGGGTGGTGCGGCATACCTAGGTTTTTAGCAAGGAGATTTCGCCCCTCCAAGGTCCTGTAAGTACTCTTATACCGCTCATGGATTTTCCCGAATCCATGAGTAGCTAAATTCTTAATACTTCTGATCCTTTGGTGAATTCAATCAATTAAATATGGTGAGATTTCTGTTCTTATAATTTGGTATTTTTATTCTTGATAGATAGCATGTTAAACTCTGTTATAATTCTACAATCTTGATCTTTATTAATTTATGTGGCCACTAAAGAGGTAATTTGAGAGATTGTTGGCTAGATCCAAACAACAAGGCTAACACATGAGTTTGATTGTATGTAGCAAATTAGCTGCGCTTGATGGCGGGTTAATTGGGTTTGCATGCCAGTGATCAGATTTATCTGGTTGTTGTATGGTTTTATTTATTAAGCATGTGTGAAAGAATTAATAAAACTTAATGCTTTGAATCCTAGCAAATCTTTAAGGCTTTGCGGCTAATCGATGAGTTAGGAGGAAAAAGGGGTAATTTAAGCTCTTGCGAGAAATCTTACCTAAATAGCATGTTAGGGTTTTCCCTAGACCAGTTATCATCATGAATTTAATATTGAATTTATCTTTTAAATCAAGGACCCATAATTAATTTGATTGTTTTCTACCATTGGTGAAGAAGTATATCCTTAATTATTGTTTTCTTTCTTATCTGCTATAGACTTAGATTTAATTTACTTTGTTTTGTTTTCTAGTTTAATTGTTTTCTGTTTAATTGTTTTCTGTCAACCTCTGTTTTTTGTGTTCTGTTTTGAGAGATTTTAAGGACTAAATCTTTGGATAAAATCTACACCTTTCTCTGTGGGATCGACCCCTACTTGCCCTATCTACTTAGTTAGGAGTTTGTTGGGATTTTATTTTTATGATTGTTGACGACCGATCGGCGGCATACTAGGGCACTAAAATTATGAAAAGTAAGCTTCCTATATTTTTTATTAGGACTTAATTTTATGATTAACTCCCTGAATTTTTGGCTAATTTAATCAATTTGGCCAAAATTCCCAAATTTGCATAAACCCTAGGGACTAAATTGCAAAATTGCCGCCCAAAAATTTAAATCCATCAATTGGGGCGTGGCAAGCTAAGGTTTATCATCCTTGTCCAATTGGGTTTAGGATTTACCTAGTCCTAACCTAATTTTATAAAGAAAACACCAATTCCTAGTCCAATTTGGCTTCCTAAACCTAATAGGATTTGTAATCCTAGTCAAATAAGGCCAAATTTGCCGCCTAGGGTACCAAAATTGGGGGTCAACTAATTGCAGCCCTATGTCAACATGATCAACATGATTTCATGCCATGGAATTCTCAATTTCATGCAGCAACATGTTCACCTAAAGATCTATGGCAAGATCCAAGTCCTAGGCCGAAAACTATATAGTTTTTACTAAGGATTTTTGCCAATTTCTTTACTAAATTGATTTGATTTCTAAATCAAATTTTTACCTAAAATTACAGCAGCCATATCATACCAAAATCATCATCAAAGTCGACCTAAAACATGGCAATTAAGCTAGGATTGATGGCATAAAAAAAATTGATGAACTTAAGTGCAAAAAATAAAAAGTTCATGAACAATTACCTTGTGTGCCGATTTGGGATCAATCACCATAGACTTGAGCTTAGGCCTTGCTTGAGTTGATTGAGAGCTGCCATCATGGGAGTTTGATCCAAATTGCTTAATTCGTGCCAAGGATTTAGAAGCCTCCAAGAACAAGGAGCCGCGGCTTGAATTGCTTGGCATGAGTGATGATTTTTGGTGATGATTTTTGTTGTTACCTTGATCTTTGGAAGCCATTGAAGCTTGAAAAGATGCTGGAAAATTCGGCTAAGTATGGTACCAAAGAGGAGGTGTCGACGTTGGCTAGAAAGTAAGAGGAAAAATTTCGGTCCAAGACCAATTTCCTTAAATACAAGTTTAAATTCTTTTAACACAAAGACTTAAGCTTGGGGGGGCATTGTTTATACCTCAATTTACAATTGAGGGTAAATTGGTCTTATCATAATCATAATCAAGATGTGTGGTTAGGATTTAATCAAAATTCCTAAAGAAACTAGGTTTCTGCACCACCCTAGTTCAAATTGAATTAGGAAAGTCTTGTAAGTTAATTGCAAGGGCTGAAATTAATGATTAATTAAATAATAATTATTGAATAATTATTAAAAATCCCATGAGTGCCGCCCCTACCTAGGTGAGTGGCAGAGAGAATCAAATCGAAAGCAGTTTCCTTTGATATTGCTGCCTGCTAGAGAGGCAAACAAGTAAAAAAGGAAAATTTCTTGTCATCTTCCCATGAGATGAAAAATACCTCATGGACATCTTCACTTTAGCTCTCAGGCTAGGGAGTGACTAAGCCGAAAAGGTGAAGGTGAACTGGAAACTGAACCGGTAACCCGACTCTTTGAATTGAGTACCTACGACTGTGGAATGCCTATTTTATTAAAATAGGAACGACATAGCAAGGCCCAAGTCGTCTCCCATACAGAGGAGAGGCCGCCCTCTGCCCTGTAGAGAGATATTTTTCTTTTCCTGTAGGAAGGAGGCAGAGAGCTAAAGTTTGTCAGCAAGAGAGACATCTGTGCACGTGAGAGAGGCATGAGATTTTCAACCTCACACCTCCTCCATATAGTCAACCAACCATAGTAGAGTAATCGCCTAGCCTCCTCCCCTCCCCGGGAGGCAAAATTGCAACTTGTATTTTGTTCAATTAAGGACAAAATAGTGAAATTGACCAATTGAAGAGGCTAGAAGCTGCGATTTCTTCCAAGGAGCACACCATGATGATCCTTGAGCTATGTAGATCATCTTGGTAAAATTTCACCTCATTCTGACATCGGAGTAAAAACTTATGCCCGATTTTCAGTTAAGGACATTTTCGGGAGTGAAACCAAATTCACCATGATAGAGAGCTCGAATTAACTTAGGATTTTTTCCATGATCTTATGGAGATATTCTAAGCCTACTAGTGAAATTTTGGTTAAATCCGAGATCGTTTGCAACTTTTGCATTCTTTTCAATTAAGGACATATGGCTTTCTCACCCCGGTTTAAGCCATTTTCTTAATTAATTGTTATTTTCATGATTTAAGGAGCTAAATATGGCCAAGTATGAGTAATTTTGTGGCTTTGATGATCAAAGTTCAATTTATGACGTCAATTGGCCACTACTTAGTCAAATTTGCTAAATTCAGCACAAAAGAAGCAACAAAAGCCTGCTGCACTGTGATAGGCAGAAGGAAGAATTGTCATTAACTACCCAGGAGGTAGATTTTCATCTCCTATCCTAGCAAAGTGGCACCCTTATGCATATCTTGTCCTCTCCCCAGCAGTTGGATGCAATCAGAAGAAGAAGGAAGCTTCACTGCACTTTCCTGGAAGCTGTCATCTGCATAGGAGGAGGATTTTGCCTTTCTCAGCAAGGCAAGCCCATTAAATGCTCAAGCCCAAACCGTCCCCTATATAAAGGGAGGACATTCTCAGGTTTCAAGCAGATTCCGCATCTCAGACATTTCTCCCGAGAAATCAAAAACCAGCTCCTGCAGCTACAAACTTGCTCCGCGCAAAAAACCAGCTCCGTGCTTATTTTCTCTCTGGCTCTGCGCCATATTCACTCTTGCTCATCACGAGTTCTTCACTCGTTCATCAAATTATCCTTGTTTAGATCTTGTCTCAGGACAAACAAACACTCTTTTAGTGTTTTTCTCTTGTTTCAATCTTGTCTCCGGACATACAAACACTGTACACGTGTTCTTCATTTAGAAATTACAGATCAGTTTGTTATTTTCTTTTCAATTTCAATTGCAATCAAAGCAGATCTCTCAGATCTGATCCAAAAGAGAAGAGGCCCAGTTATGAGAAGCAGTTCGTGTGGATCCAATGATTTAGATGCTCCAGTGTGACTTTGATCCAGTCCCCACAATCGTTCTGATATTTTAATCTGCTACTCCGCGCACCAGATCCAGTTTTTACAACCTCTTTGTCAATTTCAGCAAATTGACTGGCACGCCCTTACGCTGTCATAAAGAATTCTCCGCGAAAACTCTAGCAAGAGATTTTTGGCGCAACACATTTTAAAATCTTCTGAAGTCTTTCACTTATTTTTCTAATTATTAAGTTTGGAGGCTGTAAAAAATTAGATATTTTTAGTTTGAAGAAGCCAATTTTATAGGATTATGAGATGAATCGTTTATTTGAGTTGCAATCGTCAATATCATGAGTTTTATTTATTTTGTAATGAAAATTGGGTTCTGATTGTAAGTTCAATTGTTTTAGCTTTTCAAAGCAGCTAGAATGTCGATTTAATGGGAAGAACGTGTATGGTTGGGGATAATATTGATCCAAGAACTCAAAAGTTTTCTTACATGGGAAAGTTTGGAATCTGTTATGAAGAATAGGGTAGCTTGGTTGCCTTTGAAAATCCTTGTTGATATATTTTTTTTCTTATATTCTTTTAATGAAGAATGGAGTAATCATTAGAAAAATACAGTAGAATATTTATGTTGGATCTGAAACTGCAGGTGATAAATTCCTTTCATCACCTGATGAAAGCAGTTAATTTCATAAAGTTGACAATTAAAAACTTATTAGCGCTACAAATAAATATACACATCTATGTTATAAAAAGCTTTTGCTTTTGATTAATCGATATCAACACGTCTGTCACCCTGGCTTTTGATCCAGGTTGTTATAAATATCTTAGGCTGCTGTATACGGGTTCTATGAAATCATCCATTGTATTTTGCAAGTTGTAAGTTGTGAAGGAATCGAGATATTTTAATTGTCATTAATCAGGATCATTCAAACCCAAAATAAATTATGAACTTCTATGTGTGTAAGCTGTTTGATGGGTGCATTAGAAGTTTGGTTGCTCAAAGTACTAAGAGCCGAACTCCAGAAAAGAATGATTGGTAAGAAGTTTTAAGCATATTTGTGGTTGACATGGCATTTGAGGTAAAAGTTGGAAGACAATAAGATGGAGAAGGCTCTTTTCCCCTGCCATTTAGGGGTTCCTTATAGATAAATGGTCATTTCTAATTCTAAGTTAAACATCATTATATCTCTTAAGATTTAACTTAGGATATTAGGTTTCCTATTTTTCAATAACGTGCACCAAATTTTAACTTAACCCTTCATATCTCAATTAATGTTTCAAATCGTTTGTCCATTATCTCTAATAGTCTTCTGCTTATGTTTGATCCTTGCAGGCCTAAGTATGGAATCCCAAGTACAATCTTCTTAGACCAATTGTGCCTTTCAGTTGTGTCCTGGTCGGTTCTCATGACGTGTTCGTTATTCAAATTCAATACGACGAATATGACAAACAAGAGAGCATACGAGCTTCTCATTGGTTTGCAATAATACGACGAATGGAACCTAACTTCATACAAATCAATAATTTCACAGACCCTTTAATGGTTTCTTATTCTTTTGTACAAACTAACAATTTCACCCTTTTAATGATTACATATGCCTTCTATTTTACTAAGGTATGCCTTCTATTTTACTCAGGTTACATAATCCAATTCGGTTTGTTCATATAATATATATGTAATCCAATTTCGGCTCATATAATATCTTGAATAAAATCAAAGTTACTTAATCCCCTTCTTGATCACCATTCATCCTGTCCCGTGATCTCCAAGTATATTATATTCCCCTATTTACTCTTTTTTTATTAACTGTATTATTATTATAGAAATTATCAAATTTTATGATGGCCCTTCCTACAATAAGGGCACATCCCTTCACCATGAGCCTGTTTCTAAACCCTGAGCCCGCAGCGAAGCGCGGGCCAATACCTAGTACTTCTGTACTTTAACAACTAGTGCTATTTGAGCAACTTCACCCATAAATTGATAATCATAGTAAAGATTAATGAATCGACATGATCAAGTAATACACTTGGACATTCCTTCTACAAACATTCAAAACTTTTTATTTTCGGATAATTAGCAATTTTAATTAGACATTGGGTTTTAGTAATGCTAAACTCCCCACTACTAATATCGTTAAAAAAAAAAAAATCTCCCCACTACTAAGGGACGTAAGAGTGTACTACCAATTTAAAAATGATTCCCTAATTGTTGGATATTAATTTAATAATTGGGGGGTTTAGTAGTACTTGTTACCTCATCTTTTCATTTATCCAAACATTCAAAACTTTGTCTAAAAAAAATACCAACATAAATAGAAAGAGGCTGCGGAGAGATGCAGAGAAGGTTCTTCTCCTAATTTCTCTTTGCACCTTATAAAAGTACACAGACCCAGTACTTAGAAAAGAAAAGACCATGAAACTATTACGTAGGAAGAGCATAAAAAATTCCCTTTGCCAGTTTCTAAAATTTTTATTGAGTATGGTTTATTGTACTCTTCGGCACTCGAACTTAGCTGAAGGTGTCATATAAGCCTTTGAATTTTTATTTTTAACCAAAAAAAACCCTTAAATTTGACTTTGGCAAAAAAAAAAAACACTTACATTTGACAGATTTGGTCAAATGATCCATTTCCTACCCTACAAGCTTTATCAGCTTTTTGTTTAATCAAAAGGTGGTGATTCGATCAAAACTGTCAAATTCAAGAGTTTATTTGACTGAAAAATAAAATTTAAGGGCTTATATAACCAAGAAGTACAATAAGCCGCACGTATACTAATTTATTAGGTGATCTATATATAACATACTTAATTAATGGTGTAACCACATTGCCAAACATATTCAACAAGATCATCCATCTCTCCCTCGCTTATGTACCCATCTCCATTTGCATCGGCATGATGAAACGCTCGGCAAGCTCGCCAGTTTGGGAAATGCGATCCAAGGTAATCGAAGGCTTTCTGAACATCTTGCCTGCTAAGGCGGAGGTCTCCATTATTTGTGTGGCATCTCTGAAGTAGTATACCTTTCACTTGAACCTTTGTCAATGGCACCGGCGCACACCGAACCGTGAAGGAGTCTGTCCTTGGTCTCTTACAACCGCAGTAATTCATATGGCAATTCTTATTAGGAAAATCTACAGCACGATGCATGTTTTGGAGCGTAAATATTATTAGTGATATAGAGGGGAGAGAAAAGCTAAATACAAGAGAAGAGACCGTGGTATGCAAAAGCTTCAATTAATTAAGTGCTTATATAGGGGGATTCGGAATCGAAATTTCCCCTGCATCTTCCCTGCTTTAATCCAAATTTCAAAGTGTAATGCCATTTTTAGGGTATAGAGCATCAGAAGAGGGGAATTCTATTCTTTACAAACATGTATACATCTGAACAGAATCCACAATATATATATAGATGCATATAATAATTGGAAAATTCTAAATTCTAAATCTACTATGGAATATTTTGGCATGCTATGACTTTTTTTATCTTCTCACTTAATAAGTTGATATTTCATCTGGGGGAGAAAGTGATGGTATATTCTATTATATACTTATATTTTATATTAAAAAAAGAAAAAAAAATTTGGTGAAACCCGAAAGAAGTAAATTACATAAAGGAAGCAACTCCTCTACTATCTGCCTGTAAAGCCTCCTTCACCCCCAAAGGTGAATGTCGGAACACAACGTAGTCCTCATAAAACGAACACCCCATCTTGGAAAGTTTATCAATGCTAAATTACCCTCTGATCTAAAGGTATGACGGCAAGAGCACTCCCACTCCCTTTCCAACAGCTCCCGAATGTCAAGGATAAGTGATGCAAGCGGATGAAAAGAAACATTTGCTGATTCAATAACTTCAATACCACACTAACATCAATCTCACACTCCACGTTTCTGTAACCCTCGTCCCATGCAAGTAAAAGAATTTCAATGTAAAAGAACTACTAATACTAAATATAATTAATTATGGATCGAGTTATGGTTCTTCAATATTGTGTATTTTACACCTTTTCTTTTACAGAAGAGAATAGATAATGAGTCAAGTTCACATTTTTTAAAATATCAAAGAAATCAAGTAGTCACACAATATATGTCAATTAAAATAAATATACCTTTTGGAACATGAAAATGGTAATAATTAAGTAGGAATGGAAAATATTTTTAATTTATTTTGAGATTTTTTTTGTCTATTTACAAGTTTATTAACCTTGTTCGATATAACTAGTCACACAACATGTGTCAATTAAAATAAATATACTTTTTGGAACATGGAAATGGTAATAATTATGTAGGAATGGAAAATAATTTTATTTTATTTTGAGTTCTGCTACATGACCAGAAAAATTGACCCGACTCGAACTTAAGATCTTGCGTAAGGAGAAAAAATATCAAACCACTTAAACCAACCACTTATTGGTTTTGAGATTTTCACTACATTTTTCTACTAAACATAAACATAGCCTACATTTTTCAACTTTTCACCGCAAATTACATGATAGATAGTCTTACTGTCATAGTTAAGGAGGTTTTGCGTGTGTGATGTGGTTTGTACAAACTTGACAACCAAAAATCACTTGGCAAAAAAAAAAAAAAATAACCTTTGTGAGGGAAGGGTGTGCTATTGCTGCTTTTAAATTTAAGCCATTGTTACTAATCTTATAAAAGGAAATTGTAATGCTCAAATGATTAAACTTAAACATGACTTGAGAGATTCCAAAGCAAGGAATCAGATAGAATAATCTGCTTATAAATTTGTATGAGTGGAGAAAAGGCCATATTTATTATTTACTAACATTGCAAGTGGACCAGCGGAATATAATAGCCTATTTCATGGGGCCGGAGAGAGCATCTGATCAAATATGTAAAAGCATCTCTCGATCGAGTTCTTCGTGATGTGTTCTATTGAGATAATCTAAACTTAAAAGCAAGCTTAATTGTTAGTTATTAATGTGCAAAACGAGAAGCTTTATTGTGAATGAATAAAGCGGTTAAAGACTTAAAGTGTGTTCCAAAGATGCGGTCCAAAGATTTGGGAATTTACTTTAGTTACAGTGCG
Source organism: Corchorus olitorius (assembly GCA_001974825.2). Classification (NCBI taxonomy): domain Eukaryota; kingdom Viridiplantae; phylum Streptophyta; class Magnoliopsida; order Malvales; family Malvaceae; genus Corchorus; species Corchorus olitorius. The sequence goes on from AWUE01019256.1 coordinate 13,338, forward strand.
TATGATTTTTTCACTAGGATTACATGCTAATTAGAATAATAAAGATTACTTTATGATGTTTTTTGAAACATAGAGATAAGCATATTCTTTTGATGGGAAATTATTAATGCTCATCTTAATTTATTTGAAAGTATGGCTTTGAAAAGAATACTACAATAAGTTAGTCTGGCATCTAAATCCAACTTACTTGGCAGCGACTTGAAAATGATAAGAACGTATAAGTTAAGCTTATTTTGTTTGAACGGTAAGGTGTTTTATTGTTGGGAGAAGAACTCGGATTCTGTCTACCAGCAAGGTTCATCGAGCGGTCCATATAGATGTCGGACATCAACCTAAACCCAGAAGTCTAGATTAATGATTTTTTTGGGTTCTTCATGTATATAAGCTACTCTAACAACCCATCTCTTCATAATGTGGGATGTTTCCTCACATATAAATCCTTTAACAATCTACCTCGATTCACTTGTCAATCCTCATCTTTCTCCCGTGCGGCCCAATCCATCAAGTCTTAAGTCAATTACCGGTTATCCAAGACTTTACCCTCGAAGTGCAAGTGACCAACACTCCGCAATTTACACTCCCCTGGATGGTCACACCAGGTTTATCGTGTTTATGAACCACACCGATCGAGTCTAACCAAGCTCCGATACCATTGGGAGAGGAACCTGGACCCTGTCTGCCAGCAAGGCCCACGGAGCGGCCTATATACATGTCAGACACCAACCTGAACCTAAAAGCCTAAACTAATGGTTTCTTGGGTCCTTCATATATATAAGCTACTATCACCATCGCTTCATAATGTGGGATGTTCCCTTACATATGAATCCCTTGACACTTATAAGCAATTTATTTGGTTTTTGCTTCCTTAGGTGCAAGCAGCTTCTGCGATCGGTTGGCTGATATGTCAACAGAAAATCGTGGAAAAGGTTTTTTTTTTTTACGAGATGGCTTTTCCTACAGTGGCTTTTAAGCAACTCCTGCTTATAAGCTAAGGGACTTTACGTATAAGCAGCTCATTTGACTTTTACTTCCTTAGGTACAAGCAGCTTTTGCGCTCGGTTGGCTGACGTGTCAACAGAAAATTGTGGAAAAATTGCTTTTTTTTTTTACTAGAGAGCTTTCACTACAATGGCTGGCTTTTAAGCCACTCCAGCTTATAAGCTAAGTTCAAACAAAGGGACTTAAAGCCTACTCAAATCTGGCCAAAAGAAACAGATTTGAATGATTACTCCAATCAGAGTTGAATTTATCTAATAATTTGTTGGGTTAAGTTAGAGTGTTAAAGTGATCGGATGCTTTCTGTGAAAGGAGCTTGGGTTGCAGAATCCTTTATATGGAGAAAATATATATAGAGGGGGGAAGAATACCAGGGAATAAGGTAAATGAGACCAAAACAAGGGTTTTTTTAAAAAAAAAAAAAATCTTTAATCACAGGGAAGGATTTCGGGCCTTTACTTGCATAATGAGTATCCTTTAACTAAAGCCCAATGCCAAGCAAAGCCCTAAAATACAAGAAGAAATTGGGTTCCACTAACCCAACATGAGGTGTGGAGCCTTAACCCGACACAAGATGGGACCCTATTAGGATAGTGGGCTTAGAACAAGACCCATCGGTGGATAAGATCACATCTTCATAACAAACAAAAGGTGTACACGTTCGGCCTCACTCAAGTTAATGGGCCAAACCTAACGAGTCCAAACAAATTGGATCTTATTGTATGACAAAACCACAGATTGGCTATCTAATTTATTCAGTAATTTGAGAATTTCCTCAAGCAATAGGGTTCATAAGCCCCATCAGGACAATAAAGAGGAAGGTAGGGACAAAAGCCACGTGAGGTTCGTTGCATAGGAAGAACTTTTTTTTGAAGCCCCAAGCCAAGGCTAGCCTAGCGAAGTAACTTTCCTAGGTTAAGGTAGGTTCAGTGCCCCCAGGTAGGTACTAGCGGAAAAATTCCCTAGGGATCTTTTCGTCTCTTCAAAGAAAGTAGCATTGAGAAGCCGTGGGACCAATGAGCCCACTACTATGGCACCGAAATGGGGTCTGCGGGCCGGCAACCCGACCAACTAAGAGCCACTCCAAGCTTGAGGAAGAATACGATATCACTAAATGCAACTAATTGCATATTGAAATGAAAGCAAGGCGTAATTGCTTGCTGCACTTCGCGCGCAGGAACGGATCTTAGCCAATGACCGGCTTAGGCTTTCGCGAGAGCACCAGTAGGCGCGCGTAGGTAGGTTCCCCCTATTTTAGGGCTGCTAGACTTGGGTGGGTCTAAGCACGGGAAATGCGCCATGCAAGAGACCGTTAAACAGAGCCTTGTCGGAACATCGGGTTGCCTAAATTGTCGGATGATGCTATGTGGGGTCGATGCTTGCATACGCAGAGAGCTGCTATGCGTCGGATATGTTGGCTTATCGATATCTGAGGCAAGGCACCTAATCCCATAAAGAAGACTTGAAAGAGGGCGAAGGGTCCGAAGGAGGTGAGCCGAAAGGCAAAAAAAAAGGAGACAAACTAAGTGAAGATAATGGCTGCCCTTTCTTTCTTAATTACTTCTCAAAATGGAGCTGTTAAACTTCTACTTAGAGTGTTCTTTTTTGGAAGTTGAGGTAGAGCTGCCAATAACTGCAAAAACAAAGAATGCAAAAAGCATATACAAATATGAATCAATCAAACCAACTGGAACTCCCCCATTTTGCCTTAATTTCAAACACATAAATACACCAAAAAAGCTTATACATTACCCTCTCTTGCTGCCTTCTAAGCTTAGCATTTTTTTTTTCAAGTAAATGAGCAACTTCAAGCTCCAACTTCATTTGTGTAAGCCTCGGGCACTCAAATCACAGGAAAAAACAAAAGCATGTCACAAGAAATACTCCACAATTTGCCTTTCTATTTAATAGAACCACTAGCCAAACTTTATACAGTATCCAATTTCCTCGAATGCTAAAAATGTATATTGCAGAACAGAGTGAAGAGAGATTTACTTACCTGTTTTCCAGCTCATGACCGAGCAGCTGACTCTCTGTTCTTCATCATGCGCTTATGCCGCCGATCGGCGGAATTTTCATTTGTTTTTCTACGCCCATTTCTTGGGAAAAGAAGGGAAAACCTAAAACATGGAAAGTAAGTTGGGATGAGAACAATCAAAAGATGGAGCCGTTAAGACACCGCTACGACCGTTCACCGCAGCTGGGTTTGGCCTGATAGGATCAACAGCAGTTTCGATATATTGGAAATCAGACCCAGAGTTCAAGTTCAAGCTCAGAATGGTGCCAAGAGTAGTGGGGGCGAGAGACCCTAAAAGGCCTCTTTCTTCTGCAAGGGAGACAGTATTTCTCCTCGGAGGTTTTGTATCCAAAAAGTCTTGAAGGATCATGCTGGGAAAGGAAGAGTGGTTACTATTTGTGTTGGCGATCACAGTGCCTGCACCATGATCATTGAGAGAAGCTAAGCTAATATCTTTCCAGACTTCTTCCGTGGCTGGGTTTGGAAAATTTGGAGATGGTGGCGAACAAGACACAGTTTAGGTTTTCCTCGTCTCCTCTCTCTCAGTTCAGTCCGTAGCTCCCGAACTAAAGGTCGAGTCGAAACATTAGTCGACAAGACCGAAATTGCTGCTCTTTCTGATCCCGATCCTGATTGATTGCTTTAGTCGATCTCTTTTCTTGACACTCCTCCTCTGCGCCGTGCCATTTCCGCTAACACCCCTACTTTTTCATACTGTGTAAACGATCAACATTGTGTTGTACTCAACTGGAGAAGGGAATAGAAGACACGGGTTCCGGCCAAGTGATGGATTACGTAACAAACAAGGGTTTTTTTTAAGAAAAAAAATCTTTAATCACAGGGAAGGATTTCGGGCCTTTACTTGCATAATGAGTATCCTTTTACAAAGGATCAAAAGGAAAAAGTGTACCTTTACCTGTGATAATTGATAAATCCAAATATGAAAATTACTTCCTCCCATTCAAAATAAGTGAAACAATTACAAAACCAATGCAATTTTACTCTTTTTTCCATATATACCCCTAAGTGTTAATTAAAGTGGATGAACTTTTAAGTTGTCTTGGAAAGTTGGGAAGGGAGAGAAGATTTATTAATTAATTGTTTATAAAAAATTTTGAAGGGTAATTGTGTCATTTTAAGTAAGTTTTTACTAAATTTAAAACCAACTAATCATTGCCTTGGTCTGTGTAATATTCCTAATGTTTCACTTATTTTGAATGAGAGGGAGTAACATTTTGGAACTTAAAGCTTTTAAGGAGACCTCATTCAAAAACAAGGTGTCAAGCACCATAAATTTGGGTCCAAGGCGCACTAGCTATAAGGATACGTACATCTAAATTTTACATTTAAATCAATTCGAATAATTATGATGAAAAGACTTAGGTGAAGTTTTCCAATAATTATGGTCTTGAAATCTTTTGTTAAATTGAATTTAAAAATATGAAATGTATTCTTTTAGTGTTGTATAGTCTTAATTAAAAGTAAAACATTCAAGTTACCTTGAAATAATTTTGGAACTAACTAAAGTATAATGGAATATTATTAAAGTAGAAACTATTAATTTGCTCTTTATTTCATTACCTGGAAAAAGTAGTAATAATTAATTAACTAAAAAAGTTGTAGAATTTACTTTTTGATTACTATAGTATAGGATCAAGCTAAATCTGCAAGGAAAATATCTTCTTTGCTTTTAACCATATTCGATCGATATAGGATTGGATATATATACTGTATATATATATACTACATATTATTTGAAACACCTAATGAAAGTACTAAACGCTCCTTTTGAGGATAAATGAGGAGGCTTGGTTTAAACTTTGTTTGTCCTTTTCTGTCTTTTTCTCACTTGATTAATTACCAAAAAAGTACTATTAATGTTAACATTATTGTTTCAATGAATTTACTATTTGATCTCATGTTTGGGTTAATGAGGAGCTAGATTATTAAATTTTTTAGTTTTTAGTTTTTTTCCATTGACCAAATTACTTTAAGTCCTCAATTAGTTTCTCATCATTCCTTTTTCCTCTAAACTTATGAATTTACTATTTAATCCCATGTTTGGGTTAATGAGGGACTAGATTATTAAACATTTTAGTCATTTTCTCAAATTACTTTAAGGTCCTAAACTTTAGTTAATGTTGAGATGGATAACTCTACTTTTTGATCTTTTACCAAAAGTGAATGTGAACGCAATTAATTCTTGTTTTAAAAGTAAATTTATCCCATGAATGTAATATTGAAATTTTTAAAAAAAAATGCATTATTATACATTTCATGTTCAAATAGAATGATTATAGTCTTATTTTTCAAAAAAAAAAGAATTGATTATAGTCTTATAAATTCATGAAATGATGGTTTTTTCTTATATTGCAATATATCCTTCTATTTTTATTCGATAAATTAAGCGATAACAACTCTAAAAAAAGGGAAATAGTATGACATCAACTACAAAAACTTTTATTTTGTACAACAACATGTTTTAAGGCACTACTATTTTACTTTGCCAGGTTAATTCTTCAATTATAAGACCTGCTCCAAATATTGAATTTGCTAACCACCTACTGACATATATCATAAGAACCGAGAGAAAAAAAAAACTCTAGAACTAAAATTATTTGTTAGCCACAAATCAAGAATGCTCGACGCGTCAGCGCGAGCCGATCAACTTGTATATGTTATTTGAAAGACCCAGGGATATTACTAAAAGCTCCTTTTGAGGATCGATAAGGAGGTTGGGTTTGAACTTTTTTTGTCTTTTTATGTCTTTTCTCACTTGGTTAACTACTAAAATAGCCCTAAATTAATTTCTCACCATTTCTTTCTCCTCCAACCCTTTTTTTTTTGTAATTGCAAGGGTTTTTAACCAGTTTAATGTGAAAGCATTTATTGACCATAAAATAATGTATTATTTATTTACTAAGAAGACCCTTAATTAGTTTCTCACCATTCATTTTGGTCTTTTGCCACTTTTTTGGAAGACCTATTTTACCCACTTTGTGTGCCCTCCTTTTATTCTTTCTAATTTGGCTATTTCTGTAATTTTATGTGTTGTTGCGCCCAAAATCTCTTGCTAGAGTTTTCGCGGAGAATTCTTTATGACAGCATAGGGACGTGCCAGTCAATTTGCTGAAATTGACAAAGAGGTTGTAAAAAATTAAATCTGGTGCGCGGAGCAACAGATTAAAATATCAGAGCGATAGTGGGGACTGGATCAAAGTCACACCGGAGCATTTAAATCATTGCATCCGTACAAACTACTTTCCATCTATGGGTCTTCCTCTAACTGGATCAGATCTGGGAGATCTGCTTTGATTGCAATTGAATTTGAAAAGAGAAATAACAATTTGATTTGTTATAGAGAGAAACACGTGTACAGTGTTTTTGTGTCCGGAGACAAGATTGAAACAAGAGAAAAACACAAAAAGTGTGTTTGAATGTCCGAGACAAGATCTAAACAAGAAAAAGTTGATGAACGAGTAAGAACTCGTGATGAACAAGAGTGAAAATGGCGCGAAGCCAGAGAGAAAATAAGCACGGAGCTTAGTTTTTTGCGCGAAGCAAGTTTGTAGCTTCAGGAGCTGGTTTTTTATTTCTCAGGAGAAATGTTTGAGATGCGGAATCCTCTGAGACCTGAGAATGGCCTCCCTTTATATAGGGGGCGGCATGGGCCTTGCAATTAATGGGCTTGTCTTGCTGAAGAAGGTGTTTTCCTCCTCCTAGGTAGATGACAACATCCAGGAAGGTGCAGTGAAGCTTTTTTCTTCTTCTGATTGCTTCAAAGTACTGGGGAGAGGAAAAGGTTGATGCTATGGCGCCACTTCCCTTGGATGGGAGATGGAAATCTTCCTCCTGGTTGGTTGATGAATAATTCTTCCTTCTTTCTATCACACATCAGCATGCATTTGTTGCTTCTTTTGTGCTGAAATTAACTAAATTGACTAAGTAGTGGCCTGTTAACATCATGAATTGGACTTTGAACACTAGGGCCACGAAATTACTCATACTTAATTACATTTAGCTCTTCAAATCATGAAAATAACAATTAGTTAAGAAAATGGCTTAAACCGGGGTGAGAAAGTCATGTGTCCTTAACTGAAAAGAATGCAAAAATTGCAAACGATCTCGGAATAAACCAAAATTTCACCAGTAGGATTAGATTATCTCCATGAGACTATGGAAAAAATTTCAAGTGAATTCGAGCTCTCTATCATGGTGAATTTGGTTTCACTCCCCAGAATGTCCTTAACTGAAAACCGAGCATAAGTTTTTACTCCGATGTCAAAATGAGGTGAAATTTTACCAAGATGATCTACATAGCTCAAGGATCATCATGGTATGCTCCTTGGTAGAAATCGCAACCTCTAGCCTTCTCAATTGGATAATTTTACCATTTTGTCCTTAATTGAACAAAATGCAAAGTTGCAGTTTCGCCTCCCGGGGAAGGATCAAAGCTAGGCGATTTCTCCACTATAGTAAGTCGACTATATTGAGGAGGTGTGAGGTTGAAAATCTCATGCCTCTCTCACGTACGTAGATGTTTCTCTTGCTGACAAACTTTAGCTCTCTGCCTCATTCCTGCAGGAAGAGAATAATTACTCTCATCAGGGAGGAGGGCGGCCTCTCCTCTACATGGGAGACGACTTTGGGCCTTCTCATCAAGTCCATGAGGTATTTTTCATCTCATGGGTAGATGATTAGCAACTTTCCTTTTTTACTGTTTGCCTCCTCAGTAGACAGCAATATTAAAGGAAACTGTTTTTGTTTGATTTTCTTTGCCTCTCCTAGGTAGGGGCGGCATAGATGATAATTTTAATAATAATTATTCAGAAAAATAATTATTATTTATTTAGTAATTAATGAATTCCAGCCCTTGCAATTAATTATAAGATTTTCCTAATTCGATTAGAACTAGGGTGGTGCAGAAACCTAAATTCTTTAGGATTTTTTATTTAATCCTGACCACACATCTTAATTATATTTATGTGAAGACCAATTTACCCTCAATTGTAAATTGAGGTATAAACATGTGTAAAACCCATTAAAGTCTTCAGAGTAATTGGTTTTGTTTTAATTTTATGATTTTCTATCATCTTTCTCAAACTATAGTGACAGAAAGAATTTAATTAGATTTATGAGAAAGAGGATATTTAAAGTAGAAAAGGTTAATGTCTGAAAATAAAAAATGGATTACAAGCTACGATTTTATCAACAAAAAATGAATTTTACAGCTATAAAACTCAACCACCATTAATAAGTTATATATATAGATAATTGAGATCCATTTAATTGGCAAACTACTTCACAAAAACATAAAATACTAATAAAATTACAGATTTTTTAAACGAAATCATTTCTGCATTCAGACAATAATAACAAAATTTATAACAAAAAATATCTGACGCGTCAGCGCGAACCGATCAACTTGTGATAATTATATATTTTTTTTGTGTGATTCATGATAGTACTAACTTAACAAAAAATTACTAGATGCGGCCTCTTTAAATTTTGTTAATTAACTATCCAAAACCCAACAAATTAATACGTACCAACTACCAATATATATGGATGTTCAACTCCTCCGGACAATTTTATGTAAAGTTGCTCTTTTAATTCCAGCAAATAGGGAGAAACACTTTCACATGCAAAAGTGGGATTCTGCTCCCTTTTGGATATCTTTTCCTTTTCCTTTGGCCACAGATAGTGCAAAATTATTGAAGTAGATTCTGCCTGGTCTACCTAGTCATCGCAATTTCGTTACCCTCGCATCCCATGTTGGAGCTTTCTTTGGTCTATATATCCATTCTTTGTTTGAAGAATTGATTTCTTCTCCGATTCATATTTAAGACATTGATAGGGGCGTTATATATCTCATCTTCAAACCCAAGATTGTTGTTGTAATAATAGAGAGATACTTTTACGATCAAACCTAGCTAGAATCTATTCCTCCTGTCCCAAAATTTTTATACCACATTGAATAACTAATTAAGATACATTGTACTCATTATAAACGTAAAAATTGATAAATTGCACTCATATACTAAAGTCTTTTTGGTAAGTAGAAAGAGGTCATTTGCTCCTTAAACAAGGTCTTTTTGTTTGGCGCAAAAAAAAAATCCCACATGGAATTCGACGCAATTTCTTATTAGCTGGTGGTCTAATGTGATTATCGAGCGGGGGCTCATATACACCTATGTCCTTAATTCAAGTTACACAGTATGTAGATTTTATTTGATTTTTAATTTGCTTGTTATTATGATATATATGTTAATTTATTAGTTGAGTAACTTGCCACAACAATCGAATCAAGGAAATCCTTCATTTGTGTCCCACTCCACCTCCTTTGAGAAAAACAGAGTATAGTAGATAGTAT
>AWUE01019257.1:0-87280 GCA_001974825.2 Corchorus olitorius
TTAATTACTAAAAAGGCCCTCAGTTAGTTTCTCACCATTTCCTTTTCCTCAAGCCCTTTTTTGTAATTGCAAGAGTTTTTAACCAATTGAATGTGAAAGCATTTACTGACCATCAAATCATGTTTTATTTATTTATTAAGAAGGCCCTCAATTAGTTTCTCACAATTCATTTGGGTCTTTTGCCACTTTGAAGACTCATTTGCCCACTTTGTGTTCTCCTTTTGTTCTTCCTAATTTCGCTATTTCTGTAATTTTATGTGTAAAACTCATTAAAGTCTTCAGACTAATTGGTTTTGTTTTAATTTAATGATTTTCTTTTAAAAAATAAAAACGTCTCTTATCTTTCTCGAATTATAGTGATAGAAAGAATTTAATTAGATTTATGAGAAAGAAGATATTTTAAGTAGTAAAGGTTAATGTCCGAGAATAAGAAATGGATTATAAGCTACAATTTTATCAACAAAAAATGAATTTTACAGCTATAAAACTCAACCACCATTATTAATAAGTTATATATATATATATAGAAAATTGAGATCCATTTAAATGGCAAACTACTTCACAAATACACAAAATACTAATAAAATTTCAAATTTTTGAAACGAAATCATTTCTATATTCAAACAATAATAACAAAATCTATAACAAAGAATGTCCGACGCGCCAGCGCGGACCGATCAACTTGTACTCTATTAATTACAACATGCTACCGTTTCTCATTTTGGAAGATTATATAATTTACATTATATATATTGTACATGCATTCAACTACAGAACCCTTATTCGGCCCAAAAAAAAAAAAAACTACAGATCCCTTACAGTGGCAGTCTGGCAGATTACATATAAACAAACCTAGAACCTAATCACATCACCACACAACAAAACATCTAAAGAAAAAAGAGATACAAGCTTAAGATGAACATAAACCAAACTACTTGAATCATCTTAGCATAGGGGAAAAAAAACCTGTATATAATATTAGTGTATCTTCCTCCCCTAATTTTCTCCGCTCTAGCAAGTCTAAAAGGGAAGAACGAAGTAGGGTGGTAAAACAGTTTCACTGCTATAAGCGATTGACCTACTTAAATAAGTAACGACGTTGTAAAGTATATTTGACAAGCTTATCAAACTCTTCCTCGCTTATGTACCCATCTCCGTTGGAATCTGCATGGCGTAACGCAAGTAAAGCTCGCAGGAAAGGGAAGCGAGAACCCATCGTTGAAAAGGCGTTTTGAAGCTCTTTCTTGCTAAGACGCCCATCTTTGTCTGCATCATAGTAACGGAAAACATCCCTCACGAAATCCTCGTTCACAGGCACCGCCGCCGCTCGCTTTTTCTCTACTACGGCAGGCCGCCAACTGTTACTGTGAGCAGGCGACGACCACTCGTTATTGGCAGGCCTTTGGCAAGCTTTGTCTACGTTTTTTGGTACAAAAAGAACCCTGTTCATGTTTAACAAAAAGCTATAACTATATCAGAAACTAAAAGGAGAGGGCTAAGATAAGAAAGATTGTTATTTTGTTGCTCTCTGTTTTGTAAATGTACTGGAAGGACGAGGCTATATATATATGTCCAGCAATTAGGAACTAGGAATAAAGGAGAAAGTTTTCTTCTTTTTACCTGGATAAAAGTAGTAGTCCAGAGGAATTAGCTGCAAGCAAGTGTTTTTTTTTTTTTTTTTACGTATTTATTTATTTAAATTCCAAATGTTAATGAAAGAATTAAGAAATGAAATTATGAGTTTGTAACTAACTAAAAGCGGTATGTTCGTTCCTATCCTATGAGCCGAAGCCAAATCTTCAAGGACCCGACCAAAGATATGGCGTTATAGAGTGAGACGAGGCATATAGGTCTTGTAAATAGCTGAGTTGGCATTGCGCCTACCGCCTACCGCCTACCAAAGAGAGTTTAATTTAATGTCAATTGATGTTCATTATAGCTTTGACCGAAACTTTCGGTAAAGTTCCTTACAATATGCTACATATATACATATTTTTTAATAAATTGCTAATCTTTTTCCCTAACAAAAACAAAATTAAGAACTGTATATATGCATGAACACCAAATGATTCCTTATTAAGATTATTATTATTATGATAATTTAATAAAAAAATGTCACACTCTTCACTCAAAACTTTACATGGTACAGATTTTAATCCAAACTTGCAAATTAATTAACATAAAAATTTGTCACATCTGCTTAGCTAACTAATTAATTGTAATTACTAAGATAAAATTTTTAGATTCTTAACATTCCTTTCCTAAATATAGTACGTACTATATATACTAATTAATTAACATATGTCACCGTCTGGTAAAAAGATAAGATCATTTCTTCTTCTTTTTACTTTTTGGATACTAATAATGATAATACATACTTGCAATTCATAGAGTTTATCTCTATCTACATATAATATAGTTGTAAGCACGGTTTTTTTTTTTGTTTTTTACTACTCATGAATATGGTATTGAAATATGAGTTATATCTGAATTCGAACTTAAAATTTTTTCATAAAAAATCTCAAACTTTAACCACTAAAGCGTCCATATAATTGGAAGGAAGGTGATTATAATCTTTCTAGTACTAGCAAGTAGCATCCGAAAAGTAGGGAGAACGTTTATGCAATTAAGATTTGAATCATCAATTATCTAATAATTAATGCATACTTATGCTAATTAAAGAATACAAAGTGATCAGTGGGCTCAAAAGGGTATTAGCTTCGCTTCTCTTTAAACATAATAATGGAAGAATAAATTAAGGTGCATTTTCACTATAACTTTAACAACTACGGATACATACAATAATGGAAAATGAAGGCCGAATGTGCGGTGTACATATAGATAAAATTTAAACTCAACATTGCTCTGGCCTTCGCCCTTCAGAGAGTATCTATGAAATGTCGACCATTAATTAGGATTTGGGGGGCCTTTCGGCGGCTTCTTTAAATTTTTTTTTCCAGTTGCTTATAGAACTTATATATCAGAGACGGAAGCTGGCCCTTTGCACATTGGGATCTGCCATGTGTGTGATCATATATTCCATTGGAATAATGTCTTTTTGCCAATTATTTCCCTTTTTAAATTAATCCTTCTGCCTAGCTATATATGCATAAGATCATAGCTTCGATCTTCTATATTAAAATATATATTTATATTTATATATATAAATGGATGGTGATGAATTTGGAGCAAACAGAAATAATCAGGAAAAGTTTTTTTTTTCTTGCAGCATATACAATATGATCATATGATATATCAGAATATAAAACTATAGTGATAATTATGAAGATGGGTCTTTTTGAGTAGGGACACTCTATATAAAAAAGTTAGAAAGGAACAAGAAAGCGTTCAAAAAGAAAAAATACCCTCGTGAAGGGATCTTAACCAACTTCCTCTTTTTCAAGGTGGAATAGAATTAAGATCAGAATAAATTTGCTTGTAGTAGGAAGTTTAACTTTGCTTAATTATATACTCTACAGTATATATATATATCATATAATTCAAGGTTCCGTGTCAAAGTCTCAAAGAAATTGGTTCTCTGCTCTACAAGCTTAACTCAAAATAAAATTCCTTTGGATAATTACAAACAATGATGAATGTCATATAGTGATTTGTAGCTTTTTTTTTTTGAAAGCATTACAACTTAGACCTAAAAATGAAATCCTCCAACCTTCAAATATATTAATTAAAGTGAACAAAATGACACTAATGATCTTAATTAGTTGGCAATAATTAATAATATATTCCTTGAAACTTGATGTTTTAGATTATCATAGTAATTTGTTAGATTTTTTTTATGATATTTGATTGCATGTTTGAGTATATATAAAAAATTTTAATATTGTAAGCCTCCTCTCTTCAAAATTTTGTTTCCTCCTCCTCCTCCTGACGATTTTGTCAAGGGGGAGGAGGAGCCTGATCTTTTTTACTTTTATTTTAGACTAAAGTCCCCAGATCTATCGATCTTGGATTTAATCAGTTTTTTGATTCAGTTCAGTTTTGTTGAGTTAGTTACTTTGAGTCTTAGTCTGGCTTTTGTCCAGTTTTTAGTTTGCAATAGATTGAAAACAGTTTGTCTTGTCGGAATGGTTTTTCTTTTTGATCAAAGGGTGGGTGCTGATGATCCTCGAATCAGCCACTTTTTTATCGCTGTTAAAAGCTTTTTCTTGGATTCACCGAGAAGCAAAAGCGATGGAGTGGTGGACATGCGAAAGATTTATGAAGAAGGTTCGAGATTCCATATAATCATCAAGACGACTCATCTGATCACGGAGCAAGACCTAGATCTAGATCTAAGACAAGAGCATTCTTCTCAATTTATTGTAATTATGAGTATTATCTTTGTAATTTTTTTCATAAATGAAAATTACAATCTTTTCTTAAAAAAAAATTTAATATTGTAATGAGATCAATTTCTATGTATATACCCTTGAGAAAATAGAAAGAAAATAAAAGATAAAAGAAATTTTTTTGTGAAGCTTATAGTCGAAGTCAATCAATTGATGGATTTCAATGGGCTCGTGGAAAACTTTTCAAACCCAATAAAAGATTTCGGACGCAAATTGGGCTAAAACTGGGCCAAGCCCATTATAAGCGGCTAATGCCTTATGAGACTTCCACCAAATTTGGTCCTCCATTGGACCGTTGGTCCGTTACCGAAAACATTTCCAAGCTCTTAACTCCATTATTCAATTTTCTTTTCTTTTCTGTTTATTTTTCTCAAAAAAATGGAATTCCCAAAACCTCCACTTCCGTCAAACCCTCTCTTATCCCTCTCCACCTTCATCCACCGTCTCGGCGACGAGCTCGCCACCCGCTTCCACCACGCCAACAGTCTTGTCGGAAACTTCGCACTTGGTTTCACCCCGCCCGCGAATTTTCGTCATCGTCCGCTCTTCGCGTCCCTTTCTCAGCCAAAGCCTGCGGCTGCGGCAGCTGCAGCTGCCACCTTGAGTCCCGAGCAGGTGGCCAAAACACTAGTTGGGACCGCCGTGTATACAGTGAGCAACTCCAACAATGAGTTCGTGCTTATTTCTGATCCCAATGGAGCCAAGTCTATTGGTTTGCTCTGCTTTCGGCAAGAAGATGCCGAGGCATTTCTTGCTCAGGTTAGTTAAAATTTCTTAAATTTAGAGCAAAATTTGAAGCTTTCTATGTTCTTGGTGTTGATTTTACTTCGTTGTCATAGGTTCGATTACGGAGAAGAGAGTTGAGAAGTAATGCTAAAGTAGTGCCGATTACACTTGATCAGGTACCTTCTTTGTTTATAACGTCAAATGCCGGTTTATCATTTATGATATACAAATGACAATTTTAATTACAATTGTATCAGAAATCAGAGTATTAATTTTTATGGTTAATGGTTTATCATTTGTTCCATAGGTGTATTCACTGAAGGTTGAAGGGATTGCATTTCGTTTTCTACCTGATCCCATTCAGATAAAGAATGCATTAGAGGTTGGTGTTTCATACAAATTTGTTCTTAAAGTTATTCTTGAAAGGGAAGAATAGTTTTTGAAATCTTAATGGACAATGGTTGTAGGCATTGGACATTACATTTTATTCAAAATAGGTTTACATTGCTACCCAATGAGTAGACTTGTTTCATCTTAGATTGTTGGATACATACACAATACATGGACCAGAACTTAGCTATAATAGTTAAAGTGTTGTGAAAATGAAATAATCATACTTGAGCTTATATGTTATCATTCTTTGTTGGACAATGAAAATGTTGCACCATTGCTCACAATGGCTGTTCATGTTTATCAGTTGAAAGCTGCTGATGTCAAAGGTGGGTTTGATGGAGTTCCTGTTTTCCAGGTATGCAATCTTTTATCAAATAGATATAATGTCTATCGAATGTCCTTGAGAGTGCAAATATGGCTAATGATGTGTTCAGCTTGGATGATCTTTTATTTAGCATGGCATAAGAAGAATTCACATAAATGGTTGCTAAATGTTATATATGCATTTTGTGTTTGTTGTGATTTTTCCTTTGAATTTATTATTAACCATTATTTGCTGCATTAGCAATAGTGAGACCCTTTATTGTTGTTGTCAAACAGGGAACCAATCTGAACATTACTTTAAGTTAATGAATAAGACCATTTGCTTTCTCCAAAATTTCTGAAAGATCCTTCCTTCTTTTTTTTTTTACATTTTTTAATATTAGGAGTGCTTGAAAGAGCCGACTCTGACAATAATTTCTATGATCACAATTCAATTTTAGATCTCACCTTTTTGTTTGAATGTTTGTGTCTGCAGTCTGACCTTCTTGTTGTGAGGAAGAAAAACAAACGTTTCTGCCCAATTTATTTCAATAAGGTTTGCTTGATCTATCAAGTTGTTCAGTATGCATTTAAAGATCAAGTTGTGATGTATGCTATTTTCTTGTTCAGTATGCATTTAAAGATGGTTGTTATAAAACAGAACTTGGTCTCTATCTTTTGGTTGTTATTCTACAGGAAGATATTGAAAAGGAATTGTCAAAGAATTCAAGGGCATCAAGAGGACCTATTTCGCAACATATCATGGTACCATATATGCCCATTTTGGCATTTGAAGATTATATATGCACGCATGGATGATTTATTGCATGCAAAGCACAAAGAGCTTGTCCTGATTTCTAGTATATTATTAATGCCTTATTTTTTTTGCTACAAAAGAACTGGAAAAGTAATTTATTAATGCCTTATGCCTGGCCATTTTTATATATATTCCTACACTATAAACATCAACTTTCCCTTCCCACCATCACTCTCAACGTTTCCGTGTTTCAAGTATTTGTTTTATAAATGGAATGATTTTCCATTTTCATGTTGCTTTCCTCTGCATTCATTTGATCTGTTCTGTTTGAGCAGGTTGGTAGCTTGGAAGACGTTCTGAAGAAATTGGAGGTAAAGGATCTAATTTCTGAGTACTTTTATGTGATATGAAGAATAGGATTCTGACTGTTCCTCTTTGATGTGATACAGATGAGTGAGCAAAACTCAGGATGGGAAGATCTAATATTTGTTCCACCCGGTAAAAGTTGTTCTCAACACATACAAGACGTGGTAAAAGTATGAGGGAGTACACATGTTAGTTCCGGCTGTCCATTTGATAGCATAAACAAGTCATTTACATCAACTCGAGTTCTCTAATTTGGATTGGGGATGGGAGAGATGGGATTTCTGGGACGAGAGTAGTTATCTTCATCTGTGTAGCCCAATATCCGGTGAGTCTCCATATTTTTACCCCTTGGGGAAAAAAAGAAAAGAAAAAAGGCAAAGGAAAACTTAGTATTTGCGGTCATTGATACTCTCATCTATGCGTTTGCATGAGTTAAAAGCAAGAATGAGGAAATTGTTAAACAGCATTAATCTATGGAAATGATTTCGGTTGATGTCATAACTACTAGTTTAAATTGAGGATTATCTCTACGGCTCTACCTTATACTAGTCAAATGCTTACAAAGGTAAATTTATACTCCTAACTTTTAATTATGAATGCTGGATTCCTTCATCCTGAAGCAAGTGTTTTAAGAAGGGCAACACAGAATTAATTAGTCTACAATTGCAATGCAAAGCGACCAAGCCTTTTTGTTTCTAATCTTTTTCCAACCTTTTCCTGATCACCTTTTTGTGTTGTTGGTTATGAATTATTCGATTCATGCTTGATGCTTCAGATTCTTGGACGGCTTGGTCCGAAAACAGCCAATGGCTAATTCAACTATAATAATTAATTAAGGGTCCCCAACCCCCTTGTTCGTAATTATCAATAAGCTGACATTTGGGACGAAATTTTGATGGATTACCTTTCGTTTTGGCTTTGGTCGTGTACGAAAAAAATGCCCCTTTTGAAATCATTTCCGATGAGTTGTGATAATACCGATGGCCAACCTAAATCATCACAATTGAGTTTATTTAATTTTTTTTGGGTACATTTTCAGTTTATTTAATTTGATTTAATAGAAAAAAAAGGACAAACTGCAAATAAGAAATCAGATTATATTGGTAGAGCCAAGGAATATAAATATTTTCTGTAACGGCTAAAAGAGACATTTCATTGCATGTAGGAAATTGACAGGGCAACCGATTAGTTGTTGGAAGGCCTGCTTAACTACCCATTACAAAATTCCTATTCAGACTTTATATTTACCTAAACTTTTTCATGAAAATATCATTTTACCCCTTTTTACCCCCATTTTCTTGGCTTTATCATTTATTCTTCATGTGCTCAAATGCTCAAATTAAAAGTGTAGCTAAGAAAAAAGTTTGACAAGATAATTATACCCTTTTAGCGTAAAGTTGGACAGTCGGAAAAAAGTCGGAAGCGGTTGCCACCTTTTATTGGTGGGGAAATTCAGTGTATAATTATTTGCTTAATTTGGACTTAATATTTTGTTACATATAAGATTAATGTAAACAAGAATATTACTAAATAAATAAATATAATATAGTTTAGGTAAAATTTCTTTGTGAACAACCTAATTTGAAATATACATCCATGTAATGTTATTAAGACAAGTAATTACCCTTAATTTAATCAATTAAGGGTACAATTATTTTGTACTCGAGGGATAATTATGGAGAAGGGGTATGTTTGGAAGTTAGGGGAACTTTGTTGAAAATAGTAGCACCAACAATAGCATGGGATTAGGATAGAAGCAAAGCTTCATTTTGGCTCCGACCTTTTTGTCTCAAAGGTAAGGAAACTCAACACAAGGAAACGACAGATGGAGCTTTTTAAATGGTGTGACTTCTTTTGAGTTTTACTCTAATCTCACTCCCTTAATCTCCCTAACAACTACACCCCTTAAAATCCTATAAATTTTCTTAATCATCATCATAATAATTCATTATTGTACTTTAAAGTTTAAACTATATAGAAAAGTTGTTATAATACACACCTAATAATTATATCTATAAAATATTTTTTTATATAAATACATATATTTGGTCTTGCATTTGAGAGCTAGCTCTAGGAAACTTTTTTTGCTTAAGGATGGGTGAATCACTTAGTCTTCAAAAAATCATCAAAGCCACTCCTTCAAAAGCTTTGGTTATTAGAATCAACCTGGTTTTTCTTGCTTTCTTTCTGGTTGTTTATGCTTCTCTTCTTCTTCGACCTTCTTCTTCTATCTATTTCGAGAATGCGGCTTCACTTGTTCGATGCTCATTGAGTGAGTGCCATCACAAGGTAAGGTGAGCTAACTCAAAATATATATTATTCAATATTAATGTTGTAGTTTTTTTTTTAATGAAAATATATAATATATGTGGTTTTGATGTAGGTGGAAAAAGGGATGAAGATGGAGGCAATCCTGGAAGAAACTGAAACAACCCAAACGCCGAAGCCGAAGTTAAATTTGACCAAGTTGGAAGTGCCGAAGTTGGTTGAGGAGATTGGCGGACTAGGGTTGAAAATTGGGATGTTGAATTTTGAAGATTGGGATTATAGTGATTGGGAACAACAAGGAGAAACAATCCCAATCCTGTTTGATCGAGTCTCGGAGCTTTTCGAGTGGCCACATTTGTTTCCTGAATGGATTGATGAAGAGGAAGAGATTGACGGTCAACGCTGTCCGGAGATACCAATGCCAGACTTCGACAAGTACGATAGCTTGGACTTGATAGTGGTGAGGCTGCCGTGTAAGTACCCGGAAGATGGGTGGGCGAGGGATGTTTTCAGGCTTCAGGTTCATCTGATAGCCGCAAATTTGGCAGTGAAGAATGGGAAAAGGGATTGGAATTATAGGACAAAAGTTGTGTTCCTGAGCAAGTGTAGGCCAATGTTGGAAGTGTTTCGGTGCAATGATTTGGTGAAACAGGAAGATGAATGGTGGTACTATGAACCGGAAGTGGCAAGATTAGAACAGAAGGTTTCCTTGCCTGTTGGTTCTTGCAAGCTGGCTTTGCCATTATGGGGACAAGGTAATATTATTGCACCTACTTCTCTAGTTTTCTTTCCTCTTTTGCTAATTAGCAATTTAGAAATCTCCTTGCATTGCTTAAGGGACGAAAAACATAGAAATTTCAGAAATCAAAATCAACCCAAAATAGGAATTTGAATGAACGCGCCAGGTAGGGGTCGAACCTACGACTTTCTGCTTAGGAAACAGACGCTCTATCCACTGAGCTACAGGCGCTTAGTGATTAAAGTCTCTACTCCCGCATTTTTCGTCATCTAACTTAAAATCATCATTAGTTTTTTTTCCTACCTTCAAAGTTTTTCTCCTTAACTAATTATGGTAACTTATAGTAAATGAACTTTTCTTCAAGTAGTTGAAGAATGAGAAGTTGGCAAACGAAAATGAAACAAGGAAAATGATATTTATATGTGATTAGGGGGAGAAATGATTATGAAGAAAAGTCGCAGCTGGCTCATTGATGTTGATATAATTAGCAACTTCCAAATGCAATTGACTTTGCTTGCTGACAAAGTCTAAGATATGTAGTTGTTATGCTTTTATTGTCATGGGCAATTGCTTGGCAGCTAAAGTTAAAACTGCAGACACACCAAAGCCTCCTACCATATTTTTTTAAGAAAATAAAACATGTTCTACTTTTTCTCATTAGATAATTAGGATACCAACGAACTAAAAACTAATATGGATATCTGGCCCCAACAGATTCTTAAGAGCTTTCTAAACTTTGACTCCACTGCCTAACTTCCATTTTTCATTATCATAACTAAAATAGTATTAGTAAAACGATTCTTAAACATTGCATTAACTATATCTAGTTCAAATTAAGTTGATCGCAATCAAATGTTTGATTCACTTCTAAAATCTAGCTAGCCTTAAATCATCCAATTTTGATTGAGAGTTTATGTGTTTGGTATTTGAGGTTGTCAAAATTTGAATTATAGTCATTGGAACTAAGTGTCTAGCACTTTACCATATAATCACGATCATTGAAATTTTTTTACTAACACTAATATGAAGTGACAAGTCTTGATTATTATGAGTGTAAATAAAAAAATTAATTTGGTACATAAATTAAATGATTTCAAAAAAAAATTGGTACATAAAATTTGCTAAGCACCACATTTACAGTCAATTATTGTGGAATAGTGATCAGTAATTCAATCATTCACTTAGGTTATGTTTGGTTCGTGGTATCTTAGATATCACGTGGTAATGTCATTCACACTACTTTCCTAGGAATGTTATTTTAGTGAGAAAGTATAATTTTTTATTTTTATGGGAATAAGATTACCAAGTTTGGTTAACATGGGAAAGTTATTAAATTTTGAGAATATAAGAGAAAGACAAGTGAAAAGAGTAAAACTTTCCCGGGAAAGTTAACTTTTCCACCCTTTTAGATGGGAATGCCATTTCCACTACTTTCCCACTTGAGTAGTAAAGTGATAGGAATGACATTCCCACCTAAAGTTAGATTCCTCCAACCAAACATGGAAAAGTTATTTTCCCTATCTAACTTACCACACTTTCCTACTACTTTCCACGAACCAAAAGCAACCTTAATCATAAATTATAATGTCTGAAATTTTCAGGAAACGATGAAGTATTTGATGTCTCAAAGATCGAACAGGCAACAAGCACTGTGAAGCGTGAAGCCTATGCCACGGTTCTGCATTCTTCCGAAGCATACGTCTGCGGTGCCATAACCCTTGCCCAAAGTCTCCTAAAGTCCGGTACCAAACGCGACCTAATCCTCCTCCTCGACCGGTCCATTTCCGAACCAAAGCGCGAGGCTCTCAAGGCGGCCGGATGGCAGCTCCGGTTCATCAAAAGAATCCGAAACCCGCGAGCCGAAAAGGGCACTTACAACGAATACAACTACAGCAAGTTCCGACTCTGGCAACTTACGGATTACGACAAAGTCATATTCATCGACGCCGACATCCTTGTCTTAAAAAACCTCGATATCCTTTTCCATTTCCCTCAAATGACGGCGACAGGAAACGACGTTTGGATTTTCAATTCCGGGATTATGGTGTTCGAGCCATCCAATTGCACGTTTAAGCTATTGATGAACAAACGTAAAGAAATATTCTCTTACAATGGAGGGGACCAAGGTTTTCTAAACGAAGTGTTTGTTTGGTGGCATAGGTTGCCCAGAAGAGTAAATTTCCTCAAGAATTTTTGGTCCAACAGCACGGTCGAAACCGGTTTAAAGAACCAGCTTTTTGCAGCCGATCCACCCAAACTTTATTCGGTTCATTACTTGGGATTAAAGCCCTGGCTTTGTTACAGGGATTATGATTGTAATTGGAACATTGGGGATCAACGCGTTTACGCCAGCGATGCGGCTCATAAGAGATGGTGGAAATTTCATGACGCCATGGATGAGAAGTTGCAGAAGTTTTGTGGGTTAACAAAACGGAGGAAAATCGAATTGGATTGGGATAAAAAAATGGCGGGAAAAGCAGGGTTCCAAGATGAGCATTGGAGGATCAATATTACAGATCCAAGACGGTGGAAACAAAATTTGGTCATGTAGAAAAATTTGTCATGTTCTTTTGTTAATTTCTTCCTTTAATTTGTAGATTAAACACATTACAAAGATATGTTTTTCCATATAATTTATGTGTACGTATGATCAGTCATTTGTTACAGTCTTACTCTGTACAATATATTTTGCAGCAAAAATTTTAATTACTCTATATATGCTCTTTTTCTTATATCTTTTGCCTACTAGAATCTCAAATTTGAACTTGCTCTAATTAGTTATAGTAGGTTGTAAAGTTGCTATCAATGTTTCATCAAATATATATATATAATTAAGAGGTTAATTATGTTACCAATTAATTATTGATTTTTTCAAAAGCACCTTCCTATTTTTAATTAGTATATTTTGAGTTTAGTACAATGAGACATCACTATTCCAAAATAATGAGTTTTAATTTATAATTAACATGCTTTCAGTGTGGATAATGTGAATATGTGATGCTGATTTCTGACCATCCATGGATTATAAAAATGAAGCAAGCTAATGTGGGCAATTTTTTATGTATAGGCTACTTATAAAACAAAAATATATAGTAGTACTCTTTTTTAATTTCATAATAATGGTACTCTTATGCTATTGTATTATTTATTTATATATATTATGCCAATTGTTTTTTATTAAGCTTCTAATTAATTTTCTTTTGGCCGAAATTTAACAAAGCTTCTAGGTATAGATGGTGATGAGCATAAAAAACACATCAACGAGATCAGCTGCATAGTTACTATTTTCTGTTTTGTTTTCTTCAGAAAAAAAAACAAAAAAAACAAAAAAACAAAAAAACAAAAAAACAAAAAAAACAAAAAAAACAATTTATCTAAATTAATTAATATAATTTCTTTGTCAATCGGCTGTTTTACCATTAAATATTAATATATAGAATCTAGAAGTTAACATCATGGAAAAAAATTAAATATTAATAATTTGGTTTTATATATAGCGTAGATGGTGTGGGAAGTTTTTCAGTATTTCACATGCGATAAGTTTTCGGCCATTTAAGTTTTAACAGAAGGACACTTCAATTTTCCAACTATGGAATTAAATACTTCCATAATCCAATCATTTGCTGCAAAAATAAGTTTATTAATCAGATGCATATACGTATCAAATAGATAAGTTTATTAATTAGGTTCCCAGCTTCACTAACGAAACTGCTCTGATTTTATTAATTTCTCTATGATTTGCAAGTCTCAACCACCTGAGAAAATTGAGGTGGAAGCAGTATATTGTCTCAAGAAAACTTTGATTAATGGGTGTGCAAGGCAAGAATTAGAGAGCTGATTGTGATTAATGAAAGAAATGTGATAAAAAAAAAAGTTTGGTTGAGAAGATTTATGTTGGACTCTGTTGGTACACCAAACGAAGCCGTGTCTATATCTGTGTAGAGTGTTTTGGGACCATACTCAGATTAATGAAGGGTCATTATCAAGTTAATTAATTTGTAGTGATACAACTAATACTCTTACTTTTGATGAACATGCTAGGCAAAGATAAGTAAAGTTAGTAAATTTATTTACATTAATGTGGAGTGGGTGGAGAAGTTAATAACTTCTTCGAGATTAAAATTAAGGTTATGTGACAAAGAAACTGAAATGGGGCTTTTTTTGCCATTGTTAAGTAAAAGAGTAGTTTTTGAAGATAAAAAAATGTTCTTTTTTTAATCATCATTTATGATTTAACTACTGAATTGATGTCGAATTAACACTAACATCTAAATTATATGTTAACATTACGTTGGATTGTGAGTGAAAAGAACTCAATGCCTTTTAAATAAGGTTCTGAGTTTAAATCTGGCTAATTACTTAAATAAGGGTTTAATGTTTGCCAAATTGCTCAAGTAAGGATCCGGTCTTTTAATTTGGTCAAATAAGAACCTAATATTATCGAAAATGCTCAAATAAGGGTTCGATTTTTTAATTTGACAAACGTTAGGTCCTTATTTGGCCAAATCAAAAGATCAGGTCCTTATTTAAGCATCTTGGTAAACGTTAGGCCCTTATTTGAGCAATTAGCCTTCAAATCTTGTAAATGGCGAAAACATAAAAAAAAAAGAAAGTTTTCCCCATTATAGATCCGGCACACGGATGGACTCCAAAATAATCAGAACTCAATGTGATCACCGAATACCGAAAAGTTAACAAAAAGATTACGTACTATAAAATAGATAATCAAAGGTCATTTCATCTTGGATTACAATACTTAGAAGATCATATTATATAATCCAGTCCAAATTTGGTTGGATTCAGCTTAATTTGGGTTAATTTGGGAAGGACATGACACATGAGTCGTGAATCTTGATTGGGTTGGGTTGGGTCTGACCAAGACGTTTAGCCACTTAGCGAAGTATGGCCTGATGACCTGGTGTTTTGTTGGGCTCTAATCTTGTCCCAATCTTTTGACAAGATTTCGAATCCAGCCAACTAATTTTAACAGCATTCACCCTTTAGCCGTCATGTCACGTTGGATGCAATAAGCGAAAATGGAAATATATATTCATTAATAAGTGTACTGTTCATGAGATAGGTTGTTCATTACTATCTCCATCAATCAATAAGTGATTGTTCTGAAGAAACAAGTATATACTTTCGGAGAGGAGAATTGGCAGAAATAGCTAGAAAATTTTACAGAAGCCCGAGAGAGCAATTAGAGCCCGGGAAGAGGAAATCAAGTGTGGCAATTTTTGTCCTTAAAATGGGAAGCCCTCGGCCGCCTTCCTTGCTATGATAAAGCGAAAGAGACTTGCATGGTAATGGTATTTCTTTTTGGACTTGACCCAATTCCTTAGAAACAAATTAACGAAAACCTTTTTTTTTTTTTTGGTACAGAAGAAAACCTTTTCAATTCTCCCATTTTTAATTTTGTACAGTCATTTTCATCATTTAACATGATTAGAAAGTTTTCATTTGAATAAAAAATAGTATTACACATGCATGCTTTACTAATTGCTATGTATATGTAATTGCTAGCTAATCCAACGACCCAAAACCGAAAAGCAAACACCAAAAGGAACAAATAAGTGAACAACAGCACATCGAAAATTGCATTTCACTCTTCTCCTTGGTTAATTAATTATATCTTATAGCTCTTGCCCAAAGTTAATTGGAGCATATTGTCCTTAATGACCCACCAACTAAAAGAAATAATAAGCTATGTGGCTTAGGTATGATTGTCCTTGTTATATGGGATTAGTTAAAGAAATTAGAATAACATTCTCCTATACTTATATGAGTTGTTACTTTGCTCTTTAATCAAGTTTTTTTAGTAGTATTAAAATATGACACTATGATGTTATGCTTCTTCATATATTTGAGGATGAGGGATTCAAGCCAATAAGTTTTTAGTGATTTGTTGATGCAATGTTGATCAACGGGTTTTTGGTGGTGATTGGTGTTTTTCTTGAATGGATTGGCCTTCTCCGGATCGTCCGAAGTGAATCTGCAAAACAAGATCACATCTGAGTGGCGGGAGGTGGAGCCCCGCGTTAGCACTCTGATAGTTGAGTAAGTATGAGATAGTGGGCGTATGGTAGATTTCTAGAGAGAGAGCAGCATGAGAGAGAGATCTCAGAGAGAATGAGGATCAGACCCCCTTTAGTGAGGTGGTACCTTGATATATATAGGTGGGAGCACGTGGCAGATGTCACGTCAATCTTATACCTGTCAGGGGTTGCTTGTGGCAATGGATGGGCTCAGTTGGCTATGGGGGCAGTCGACGTCTTTCTCTTGGTAGTTGGCAAAGTGGTCGCACGACTGGTAATTGTGTGGTGCTCAACAATTGCCCTCCAGGCGCGAAGGAGGGTTATAAAGTGACCGACTGAGCGGCTCATTCTTCTAAGTGCCTAGACTATTTGGCTATTTTGTGCTTGTGGAGTGCTAACGGGGTGTATTTGTTGAGTGGTGTTATTATATTTTTTTTTGTCGCTCGACATCTTTCTGGATTTATTCTGATGTGGCAGGAAATGGGATCCGTGCCGAGACTCCATACGACAAGGTGTCGATCGTCAGGAAATGAGATCAGTGTCGAGGCGTCGAAGGATGGGAAGTGAACTTCGTGCCAAGGCGTCGAATGACAGGAAACAAACTCTATGCCGAGGCGTCGGGCGACTTGAGGTGAGCTTATGTCGTTGGTAGTGGAACGTCGAGTGGGTCCTGGTGGGGGCGTCTGGACTCATCTTATGTGCGGAGATGTCAAGTGAGAGACCAAGTGGGCGTTCTTTCTGAAGGGGTGCCCGACTTGATGTCACTATTAAATGGATGGAAAAATCTGGGCCACGCAATCTAGACGAGCGACCACATTCTGGCTGTAGTGAGGGATCGTCATCCTGAACTTCATATTGAAGTGTGGGGCATTCAACCGATTTGCACCGATTGTTTGTTCCGCTGGGGAAACTACAGGGGGGCCAACCATTAGGGTCTTACGGCACACGACCTGATTTAACGTTCTGCTGGGGAGACTGCAGGGTGGGCCAACCACTGGGTCTTACGGCGCACCACCTGATTTAACGTCCCTCTAGGGAGACTGCAGGTCGGCCAACCACTAGGGTCTTACGGCACACTGCCTGATTTAACGTCCCTCTTGGGTTGTGCCTATAACCTCTTTGGGGAGCTTGTGGCATTCCCTCTTTGGGGAGCTTAGCATTCCCTCTTTGGGGAGCTTGAGGCATTCCCTCTTTGGGGAGCTTGTAGCATTCCCTCTTTGGGGAGCCTGACATTCCCTCTTTGGGGAGCTTAAGGCATTCCCTCTTTCGGGAACTTGAGGTATTCCCTCTTTGGGGAGCTTGGCATTCCCTCTTTGGGGAGCTTGTGACATTCCCTCTTTGGGGAACTTGAGGCATTCCCTATTTCGGGAGCTTGATGGGAGCGCACGTCCCTTTTTGGGGATTTGTCGTGGTCCGTTCATTAAGAGTTGATTGGAGCGCACGTCCCCTTTCGGGGATTCGTCGTGGTCCACCCGTTGAGTCGACCTTATTGCCCAGGGGACTTATTGTCGTGACTGATGGTGAGAATAGAGGGCGATCGGCCTTATTGCCCAACATGGGACTTACTGTCTGGAATAAGGGCGCACGCCAGTCTTACGGCCCGTCATGGGGTCTTACGGCCGAGAAAAATGGTGCTCGGCCTGATTGCCCCCCAGTAGGGGAATTATTGCAGAGAATGAGGCATCCGCCGGTCTTACGGCCCATCATGCGGTCTTACGGCCGAGAAAGATGGCGTTCGGCCTGATAGCCCCCAAGTGGGGGAATTAGTGCAGAGAATGAGGCGTCCGCCGGTCTTACGGCCCGTCATGGGGTCTTACGGCCGAGAAAGATGGCGCTCGGCCTGATTGCCCCCAAGTGGGGGAATTACTGTAGAGAATGAGGCGTCTGCCGGTCTTACGGCCGAGAAAGATGGCGCTCGGCCTGATTGCCCCCAAGTGGGGGGATTATTGCAGAGAATGAGGCGTCCGCCGGTCTTACAGCCCGTCATGGGGTCTTACGGCCGAGAAAGATGGCGTTCGGCCTGATTACCCCCAGTAGGGGGATTATTGCAGAGAATGATCCAAGGGAAGCTCTAATGCGCTTTCACAAGTAGATGGATTAGTAGTTAAAGGAATGATGCATGTACGAATGAGTACCAGGCATATACTACCTTCAAAAAATTCATAAAACGTGTAGACATGTTTAAACGATTAGAATGCGTGACCATGTTAGTCAATTTATGCATATATATTATGGTGAAAATGACATTTCTGGTGCACAATAATCGAGAAAGTATTGGGTTAATCTGACCTCGAAATCGGAAAGAGGGCGTCTGACAACCTTTGGAACTGATCTGATAGTGCATAAAACCGATCTGAATGGACCCGAACAGATCGGTTAAAGTTTCTGGTCGAACAGATCCAAATCGATCGGTCAAACTACGTTCGCTGACAGATCTGCCAAGTGGTGTGACAGGAGCCATTCATTTGGAGGCTCGGATCGCTGACATGGACGGTCCGGATCACGTCACATCATGATATGGTGCAAAAACATGTCAGGCGCGTGGAGAAAAACTGCCAGCGCATTACCAGGGCGTGCCGCGCGTGTAGGAATGTGTGGTAGTTTCTTTCCGCGAAATTTCAGCAGTTGTTCCGTTCTGCTGCTCCCCGCTCGTTGCTCCGGGTGGCGTCGCGAAATAATGGATGGTTCGCCGCAGATCTAACTCGTCAGCCGTGAGGAGAAAGGGGGAACTACGGCAGCGCGTGGGGCGCGTGCTGCTTATTCCGGTGACAGACCGGATTGAAATTTTAACATCACACTTATTGAGACGAGGGGAAGCCGATGGTTGTGATAGTTTTTGAAGATGATGGTCGGAAATGCACGAATCCTGGTGATAGTTGTTGGAGGAGAGAGAAAGCGGCGATTCCGACGACGAATGAGGCTGAGATTTCAGCCTTGGACTCATCCAACTCCGGGGAATCTAATGGCGGTGGTGGTTCACTGAGAAGACATCTGATTCCGGCCAAAAACTCAAATAGTCACTGTCGAAGCTTAAACTTAACCGGGAAAGAGCAAGACTTTTTGCTCAAGTTCCCACAGACGGCGCCATTGTTGATGCAATGTTGATTAACGGGTTTTTGGTGGAGATTGATCGTTCTTCTTAAATGGATTGGGCTTCCCCGGATCGTCCGAAGTGAATCTGTAAAACAAGATCACATCTGAGTGGCGGGGGGTGGAGCCCCGCGTTAGCACTCCGATGGTTAAGTAAGTATGAGATAGTGGGTGTATTGTAGGTTTCTAGAGAGAGAGCAGCATGAGAGAGAGATCTCAGAGAGAATGAGAATCAGACCCCCTTTAGTGAGGTGGTACCTTGATATATATATGTGGGAGCACGTGGTAGATGTCACGTCAATCTTATACCTGTCAGGGGTTGCTTATGGCAATGGATGGGCTCAGTTGGCTATGAGGGCAATCGACGTCTTTCTCTTGATAGTTGACAAAGTGGTCGCACAACTGATAATTATGTGTTGCTCAACATGATTAAATTTTGTGCTTTTAGTTTATAGATAGATCAAGTTATAAACCACATTATATAGAAAGTCTTGTATATACTAATATTTGAGTATAGATTTTTTTTTTGACAATAATATTTGAGTATAGATTAGTTAGTATAATAATATAAGCTCATGAACACTAAAAAAATAATAATATAAGCTCATGAAATTCAAAACCTCTACTTAATTAACTTATAATACAAAATTATGACTAGATTATTATGCCTCTTAGTATAGTGACAACAAGGTTTAGCCCATTAGAGACATTATAATGTCATTGACCATTGTCTTCCTTTATTTGTTAAACTATCACTCTCCAACTAGTACTACTATTTAACACAAACATTATTATAATAATAATAATAATATTAATTAAATACCATTAATTACTATTGAATTGATTAATGAAAAAGATTAGAAAGAAGTAAAGTTGGCACATGCAAGCACAAGCAGCAGCAAAAGCCAGTAGAAGCAGCCAAAAACCCAAAATTATCCACACTTACCCAAAGATTTCCACAACTCCAAGTCCCAAGCTCTTCCTCGCTTCTCTTTTACCCAAAGATTCTTCCTTTTTCTCGTCCTCTGCCCACTGCTAACAACTTTCTCTCCGACACAATAACATCGGGATTCAGTTTCCAGACTCTCACGCAAACCTCGTTCGTTCGAACCTTCTTTAAACAAACTCGTCTTTCTTCTCCATTTGATGATCCAACGTTTCTGATTTCTCATTTCTTCCTCGCCCGCCTGCATCTGACGTCACTTTCCGGGCCCCACTTTCCCAACGGTAAAAGCAGGGTCTTTTTCGTCATTCTCTCTCCTCCTCGTCAATGTTTTTTGGTCGACCCGCTCAATTTGCCCACGCTCTCTCAGGCGAGTGGACATTCTCCCTGACCACATTATGGACGGTGACTTTACGAAATTTCTTCTTTTTTAGATTTTGTGGAAGTGGAAAAAGCAATTTTTTTTGGGTTTAAACTTTAAAGTTATTTATTTAACTTAAAGCCAGCTGTTGGCTAAAAAAAGAATATAAAAACTTAAAGCCAGCTCAGCTCAGCTGAGGTGTAAGCCGTCAAAGCCTATTAGGAAGATTGATTGGGTGCGCTGGCGGATTGATTGTGGTCAAAACTCGAAACAACTTTTTTCTCCTTCTCAGATTCCCTTAAACAAAGCACATTTTTCTTCTGTTTTGGTAGATTAAACGAAGCACAATTATTACTGTATTTTCCACTTCAGATTTTAAAAAAAAGAAAGAAAAGAAAATGAAATTCCAATCCAGAAGAGAGAGAGAGTACAGGGATCTTAACTTAACTCTGTAAGAAAGAAGAGGCGAAATAGGGGCACGTGTGTTCTCTCCGGTTTTTTCTATTTTTGTATTTTCTAATTTTAGCAGTAAATTTTCCCCACCCTTGTATTTTTATTTATTAATTAATAATTATTCTTTTTCATTTTATTTCCTCCTTAATTTTCGTGTCTTAAAATTTCAGAGTTTCATTAATAATCGATTCCATTCCACTCATCGTTTCTCTGTTTCTGCTTAATCCGGGTAAGTTCTTTTCCTTTCCTTTCCTATTCCTCTCCTTTCTGTTCTTCTTCGTTTTTTTTTTTGTTTTATTAACTTAAAACGAAACTTGTTAGCTAGTAACTTTGAATTAATCTTATCTAATCAATCCTTTAATATGGAATTAAGCGGCAAATCCTGTGTTTTTTTTCATAGCTGTTGAAATGAAGCTCTGAGAATTTCGAAATTGCTGGCGTTTCAGTTGGATGAATTTATGATAACGTTGACTTATCCTATCAAGCTTACTTGATTTGCTTTCTATTTATGCTCTGTTTTAATTGCAGAAACTTACGACAATTCACATCAATTATGGCTTCTTAATTATACATATATTACCTTTCCTTTGCCTGCAGCTGTGAGCTTTCGTTCTTTTATTTATTTTTTCTTTTTTAAATTTATTTTCTCTTTTATGTGAGGCTGAACTTCTAGCAATCAAATTCAGGATTAGCAAATTGGTAGATAAGAATTTGGCTCCTAATTCCAACTTTTTATTATGATTGAAGATGTTTATTGATTCTTCAGATAAGAAGCAATCTTTTTATTTGAAATTACTTGAGAAAATCCGTTTGGGGTGTTAATTTGTTATAATTAATTATTTCTTTAATCATGATTGAGTTATGCTGATATGTTCTCCCAAAATGGTTCATCTGCCACTAAGAAAATAAATGGAATTGGAAATGCAGATGCTTCTATTTATGAGTGTGGTTTGATTAGATTTTAATGTATTGTAGATAAAGGCGTTCTTTTTAATTTGTGAAATTTTTGGGATTTGGTTTGAAGTTCCAAAATAAAGTTCTTTTTTATTTATTTATTTTTTTTATAACTAGTAGATATATGAAACTTTTTAGTGTTCCGTTTTAGCAGATGAATGTGCTTAAAAACGTTTGTTAGTGATTAATTTGCTATAGTTAGCATCATTGGCAGACCATCTAATTTGCAGGGCTGAAACTTAGGTTGCATCATTTGTTTAGTTCTGGTTTTGAAAATTGTTGAGATTTGGGATTAGAATTGGAGTGTGTATTGCCATTCAATTGAAAACTTCTTTTGTGAAGTTAGCCCAGAAAGAGGGCTTCATTTGTATGAAAATTTGGTGAGCTGTTTAATAGCTGCCTCCTTTTTTTCTTATGTTATACGAAATCGTGTTCTTGATGTGATTTGTAGTTCTTGAAACTGTTTGCTGATTGAATCTAAATTTAAACATCTATAGTTGATAAGACATAAGGAACACCTAAATTATGGCATGTGTTGGCTGAAAATAGAGGTAAAGCAAGTTTGAGAATACAGATTGTACTCACTTTCCAGATCCAATGTGATTTCTTAATGCCTGTAATTCCTGATTTCTTTGGTCAAAATTTGTTTCCTACCTCACATTTCTCCTTCTCCTTCAAGTATGGAGCTTAGATGGTGCTAAACTTAAAGTTGTGGATCTGTTATACAAGAATGCAATTTCAGACACTATTTTGTTTTTGGTGAAAAATTATGATGTATGTTGAATATATAATTGCTAATGTACCTGTTTTGACTTTTGATAGGAATTAGATGGAGTAGGCAGTGATTTCTTGTGGATTTTCCCTGTCCTTCTTACATGGTTTCTATTTTCTCCATTTCAGACACCTTGGCAGGAATCCTAGCCATTTTCTCATATGGAGAATGTACAAGCAGGAGAGATGCCTCATCCAGAATCTTCTTTTTCCTCTGATAGTCCTGCAGAAGTTCCGACAATTTCAGTTAGTAATGGAGCAAAAGAACCTGGCAATCATTTGTTAGTAATGGAAAGTTCTAAACCCGCCCCTATAGAAAATGCTGCTGATGACCCAATTAGTGGACAAAAAGATGATATAGCAGATAGTGCAGCTTCAACTTCATCAGTTGTGGTTGATCAAAATGAGACAGATTCTAGGACTGGTTCTGCTGGCATTTCTCAAATTATTGAGGACATATTTGTTCCTCCAACTTCTAGTCCAAAGGTTCAAGATTCTGAAAATGACCATTTAGCACCACCGTCTGAGGTATTTTTACCCCCTAGGGGTGTTACCAGTTTTATTGTTGGATCTATACCTGGCGTTTCTGATGCACTGCAAACTCAAGCTAATTCTATTGTTTGTCCTCAGGCCGTCAATGGTGACAATGACACGATTTTGCCTTCTGCTTCCTCCAATGAAGTGAAACCAAGTGAGCTTACCACGCCCCTTTCTAAGATTCACACCACTGCTGTTGAATCCATTCAAGATACTAGGGATCTACAAAAATCTCAAAGTGCTCGTTCTGCATATTCTCCCAAGGTTAATGACGCTATGGCAGGAGATGCTAAAAATGGGGATCATGTGGGCCAAAACAATTATCTTATACTGCCTCATCGAAGAATTATCAGTTCTACTGTTGAATCCCCAAAATCTCTCAGTCCCAAGCTCCTGAAGCAAATTGATATAAATAGAGGTCTTATTGATACAGCTGCACCTTTTGAATCAGTTAAAGAAGCCGTTTCCAAGTTTGGAGGAATTGTTGATTGGAAAGCACATAGAATGCAAACTGTGGAGGTATATATATTAGATATCCCTTAAGTCGTGTTAGCATACTCTATCCTGCTGCGTGATATTTTTTGCATGTCCAGTTGATTCTGGTGATCATGAGTTCTTTTTGTTCTCTGTTGTTATCAACTGTTACATGACCTTTTTAACTCTTTATATTTTTTCTTCTTCTGCTGTCTACTCCGTTCACATCCGCTAAATGTAACTTACAACTTTTTGTGGTTATAGAGGCGCAAGCTTGTCGAACAAGAACTTGATAAAGTACAGGACGAGATGCCTGAATACAAGAAACGATTAGAGGATGCTGAAGTGGCAAAAGTGCAAGTACTAAAGGAGCTTGACAGCACAAAGAGACTAATAGAAGAGCTAAAGTTGAGCTTGGAGAGAGCACAAACCGAAGAGAATCAGGCAAAACAGGACTCCGAACTTGCCAAACTCAGGGTGCAGGAGATGGAACAAGGGATTACTGATGAGGCTAGTGTTGCAGCAAAGGCACAGCTTGAGGTTGCTAAATCCAGGCATACATCTGCAGTTTCGGAGTTGCAATCTGTTAAAGAAGAGTTGGAAGCAATAGAAAGTGAATATGCTTCTTTGATAGCTGAGAAAGATATAGCTATTAAGAAAGCTGAAGAGGCTGTTTCCGCTTCCAAAGAGGTTGAGAAGACAGTGGAAGAATTGACCATTGAGCTGATTGCCACGAAGGAGTCCTTAGAGTCTGCACATGCTGCCCATTTGGAGGCAGAAGAGAAAAGGATTGGAGCTGCCATGGTACGAGACCAAGATACCCACCATTGGGAGAAGGAACTTAAACAGGCCGAAGAGGAGCTCCAGAAGCTTAATCAGCAAATCCACTCAGCCAAGGAGCTGAAATCAAAGCTAGAGACTGCTTCAGCCCTGCTACTTGATTTGAAAGCTGAATTAGCTGCTTATATGGAATCTAAACTTAAGGGGGAAACTGATGGACAGTCCAATGATGAGTTTCAGGCATCGGAGAAAAGAACTCACACTGATATACAAGCTGCAATTGCTTCAGCAAAGAAGGAACTTGAAGAGGTTAAGCTCAATATAGAGAAAGCAAATGCTGAAGTGGATTGTTTGAAGGTGGCTGCTAGCTCATTAAAATCAGAGCTTGAAACGGAGAAGGCTGCTCTTTCCACCATTAAGCAGAGAGAAGGAATGGCATCGGTTGCTGTTGCTTCTTTGGAAGCTGAGCTGGAAAATACTCGGTCAGAAATAGCCGTGGTCCAGATGAAGGAAAAAGAGGCCAGAGAGAAGATGGTGCAGCTGCCCAAACAATTGCAGCAGGCAGCACAACAGGCAGACGAGGCCAAGTCAGTTGCTGAAATGGCTCGTGAGGAGCTGCGCAAGGCAAAGGAAGAAGCAGAGCAAGCAAAGGCTGGAGTAAGTACCATGGAGAGTAGATTGCTTGCAGCTCAAAAGGAGATAGAGGCTGCCAAGGCTTCAGAGAAGTTAGCTTTAGCTGCCATAAAAGCATTGCAAGAGAGTGAATCAGCTCAAAGCACCGATAATGCCGATTCACCTGCTGGTGTGACACTTTCGTTAGAGGAGTACTACGAGCTCAGTAAACGTGCACATGAGGCAGAGGAACAGGCCAACATGAGGGTGGCAGCTGCCATTTCTCAAATTGAGGTAGCAAAGCAATCCGAGAACAGAAGCTTGGAAATGCTAGAAGAAGTAAACCGAGAGATGGCTGAAAGAAAAGAAGCACTAAAGATTGCTATGGATAAGGCTGAGAAGGCCAAGGAAGGGAAGTTAGGTGTAGAGCAAGAATTGAGAAATTGGAGGTCTGAACACGAGCAGAAGCGGAAGGCTACTGATTCAACTCATGGAGGAAACCCTGGAAGGGCAAGTTTTGAGGGAAACAATGAAACAAAGAACCTCGAACCTGAACCTCCTGTTCCCGCCCAAACTGTAGCAAGCCCGAAGGCATATGTACATGGCAGCACGACAGAAAGTGAATCATCCCCAGAACCAAAGGCTTTAAAGAAAAAGAAAAAGTCACTTTTCCCTAGGTTTTTCATGTTTTTGGCCAGGAAAAAGTCAAGTTCCAAGTCCAAGTAAGTGTTCAATGATGATGCACTGATTAATCTTTGCTGTTGTGATTTTACCTTCCTTTTTTCCTGGGTTGTCACAGTAGCCATAAATATAAATGCTGGATGAGATTTGATACATCTGTACTCTTGAGTGTATATTCTAGTGATTGTTTTGGTGTATGATAAAGCTGAGAGTATATTTTTGCTTGGGGGAAGAGTTGTCTGGAGAAAGTAATAAAAAGATGATTCTGTATAGGCTTTGTGACACTTGAACGTTCAAGTTCCAACTCTTGTAAAATTGATGTAAGTTTTCATGATTAATTTTGAAAGAATATCGTTTCTTTTCAGTTATTCATCCTATTCCTTTTTTTGGCCAAGCATTTCTTCAGCATTGATGAACCAGCTTTGTGGTAGAAATAGTTTCAAAGCTTAGTCAATGTGCTATAATTAACTGTTGTCTGCTACATTCGTATACCATAAAGTCGTTCCAACATTGTTTACATTAGTAATTAACATTATTGTATAATACTAATTGTATAAACATTTCGTTACAACATGAAAAAATCAAATGAGAAAAGGTGGAAATCAGGTGCTGCCATGATCTAAGATCTTGAAAGGCGCTTGATGTCATTTTTTTTTACCAGGTGTACTGTAAACTGTGAATCGTAAGCCATTTAACTTGCTAAAAGCAGAAGAACAAAGAATAACAAGTAATGAAATGGAAACATAGTAATTTACATTCCCGCAGGCTAAAGCCTATGACAAAGGTGAAAGGAGCACCATTTACATTCAAGAACCAGAGTTAGCGAGGGTCTGAATAATAGTTTTCTGCCATGGACTCGAAAGGTGCTCCAAAAGGTTATCGATTGGACCCGCATGAGTCACAGAAGCTTGGACAAAGATGCCGAGCATGGCTATCATGGCTAGTCGTCCTGCACAATAGACAATGTCTGAGAACCTTGTACAAAAACAATACTAACAAGTACTACTATTTTAAAGGAAAAATCAATCAAAACAGACCATTTTTGATCTCTTTAAGCTTCCACTCTTGAGCATTTTTAATATCTTTAGCTAGACCAAGAGGATTTAGCAGAGGACCTCCAGGGTAGCTGGTAACCACAGAGAACAAAAATGTCAAATTCTATTAATGGGTAAAAATCTTCCTACTATTGGGTACTGAAAACACTATCCTTTTTCTAAGCCATAGAAAAATTTACCCGGGTTCTAAACCTTCTAGTGCAGCTTCCAATCCAAAGAAAGTTCCCTCTTTGGCTTGAGAACCTGGACTGATGAAATCCATGTACCTTTTAGTTTCAACAAATCTGCATGCATCAACAGCAACCCATTAAGGGAAAAAAATGCATATTATTGTTTATCTTGAGAATGTTTGAGAGTCTTAATTGAGGCCAAAAGTAAAGGTAAAGCCTTGCCATAGAATCTTATACATACCCCATCAAAAGGAACTGGATAATTATCAAAGTGCTTGTATTGGCAATTCCATATTTCACTGCTCCAGCTTCATACCAAACTGGTAAGTTCTTGATCCCTGTCACGCGTAGCAACTGCAAAAAAGTACTAGCACTTAAGTATCATCAAAATTTTGTGATGGACGTTAAAATTGGGAAGTCCAAACTTCAACCTAACCAATCCATTCGCAGTGTAAAAAAACAGCACAACTAGGCCAAACCATTTTGTCCCACTGAACCAAGACAAGACAACTTACATCGGTGAACAGAATTCCGGCAACTCCAGCCATTGCAAAACGAGCATGGACCAACTCTGCCTGAACATACCACTTCAAGCTCTCTGGATCTTCACCTAGTCCAAGAGGGTCAAACCCATAATCTCCAGCCAAACTACAAAGGAAAGAAAAATGATTAAAAAAAAGTGTCCCAATGGCTACAAAATTCAATCGTCTAGAAAGGTTTATATGGGGTAGTGGCTCACGTTCCATCCAAATAGGGCGGAGGGTCAAGTCCAGGGAGCCACGTTGGTCGCTGCTGTGCTCGAACTGCAATTTGACCAGAACTCCGAAGGGTTGAAGTAGACCAAAATGTGCTTGCTGTGCCCAATGAAGGCTTGTATATTTTGTTATGAAATATGGATGAGGAAGATAAGCATGGCTGAACTAGAAAGCCTCTTCCAATTGCAACCGCCATTTTTCGTTTTTCAGTTTCTGTTCTTTTTTTCTTTTTCCTGTTTCTGTCTATCAACAATTCCTAATTGGAGGCATACAGGGCGTCCACGTAATCAACTAGTACCATTTAAATTTTTAACTGTCGATGAGAAAATGGCAAAAAATAATGCCATCTATATTTCAAGAAAATAAGATAGCCCAGGCCCACTTGCCAGTTGCCACCTTCTAGCCATTGGATTTGGATGTATGGATTGACGGACCTTCGAAAGATATATGCTACAATCCAAACACGGCTTCTCCAATCAGAACAGACATTTAGAAAAACAGAGAAGAAATAATTTACGCAGGTTTTCTGCAATTTCAAGGTTTCTGGACATGGCTCTATTCAATCACATATAAAACTTCAGCATAAAGTCTACCAGTTGCCATTAACCATTACTATGACATATGAAGCAATGAGTGCTTCATTAAGAACTAAAATAACAGTAAGCACTAGGACTAGGAGTCACACACTATAAACTCCTAGCAAATAGGGAGATAAATACAGTAATAGTCTTGCCATATAAAACTTGCAAACACACTAATCTAAAAAAGGAAATACAATTCAGAAACTCTAAAATTCCAGTAGTGACTACATTGATGGCATTTGGAGAGTGACCAAATAAAGTAAGAGTGGTATCTAAGCATGTCACCGCTTGCTGGATATGCTGAATGAGCTAACTTTTAGGTTGGTGGCAATAACCAGTGGGGCTTCAGGAGAATCAGTGACTGCAAACTTGTCGTGCATGAAACGACTATCAACAATGGAGTCATCCTTAAGGACTATCTTGTAACAGTAGCAGCTCTTCAGACCCTCCTGATTATGGTAGCATTCATGAGATCCATTCTTCACCTGTTGGAAGTTCCATATAACACTAAACTTGCCTACTGTTGCAACCAGATGTCGCTCTTGCTTTCCATTCTCCGTGACCTATGCAAAGTAGTAAAAGACACGGTTAATAATTTTAATTATGGAAATAAGGAAATCACAGAAAAAGTGTTATCTTAGTGTGTGTGTGGTGGGGGGGTGGGGGGGGGGGGGGGGTCGGGAGCGGAGCGCGCTTAATGGTAACTGTGGTGGTCAGTGATTTAATGGTAACTGTGGTCAGTGATCTATTAGGTGGTTGATTGGAATGATAGAGATGACACAAACGCATGCTGAAAGCAATTGTGGGAAATAAAGCAGTCTACCGGCTTTCACTTTGATTTTGCTTTAACTAGGTACCACTTTAGCTTTAATTACTATATACTACATTTCTAGTGACAACAACAAAATTGAGGTAAGATGTGCAACCGGAATGTCCCCAATCACATCGGTTTAGATCCTAAACCTAGGAGTCCAAATAAAATGCTAGACTGCATCCATCCTTCAACCAACATGGCAATAAGTAATGCAAATCAGAAGAACTAAAAATTACTAGGCACCAAAAAATTAAAAATAAAATCAAGGGACATTAAGCATCTCCACAGATAACAATATTAAATACGGTTTCAGTCTGCAACAAAGGTCTTCATTCAGAATTAGATGGCCAGTTCCTATTTAATCACGCACATTAATCTAACCATCAGTAGCTATAAGCTAAGCATAAGCAACAGGCAATTAAATCTAAATAAGAGTATATGCATTCTTACCCATGAAAATTGAGCATTGCGGAACTTGTTATTAACCCCAGCTAAATGTGAATCCAAGGGAGTCAGCTTTAACAACCTTGGAGCTGCAATCCTGTTCCCCATACGCCCATTAAAGCCTGTCTTTGACTTACCATCCTTGTCAGTGAACATGGTGCAGATAAGGATCAAATAAGTATCAGTTGTACCCAATATCCACTTCCCATCAAAGGTAACATCAACATGAGTGATAGGGGACCCAAGGCCTGGAAAAGCAGTTTTTGCCTGTCTCATGGAGTTGGTTGAATACAAGCGGATCTTCCCATCAAGCGACCCAACAACAATAGAGCCATCACCCGTGGTTGCAAAGCACTGGAAGTTAGTTCCTCTTGAAAACTGATGACCCTGTGTCCAGTTCAAAACAGGGGCACTATTAGCAAGATTCTGAACAATTCCATTACGGTCTCGCATATCCCACCTGCAAAGCCTATTATCATCCAATCCTAGAAATGTTGCCCCTGATGGATCCAGCTGCGCTCCCTTGCCATCGTTGGTGATATCTCTCATTGTAATATCAGTTCCATCTTTCTCAAACTTCCACTCACTAACAATCTTCCCAGTCTCAATATCAAGCTGATGCACCCCATTTGTATGAGGCTTCCCCTCAGTCATAGGACTCATGAGCAACATATTCGTCTCAGCCCTCATAAGAAGGGCCTTCTTTGGTGTTGAGTACCCCAAATTGGATCCACTCCTTTGTCTCCCATGATCAAAATTCACAAAGACACCTTTACCATGAATCCCATGAGCGAAGTTCTTAACAACTTGAATACCTGAATCACCAACCAAGAAACTATTATCCAATGCTCCCAAAGCCAAGCTTTGTATTCCTCCATTTGCGGCCTCCTCAAACTCCTCTCTGAGATCCTGATTCGCCCTCACTGGGGTTGCAGATTGAGGACTTTTTAGAGCAGCATCCTCAGCATCTTCCCAAATCGAATCATCAGCTGCTTCCGGCTTGGCCCACCCAATGAAATCTTTCCCGTAAACCTTAACCTTGTTAGCATCATTGGACTCAAAACCATAAGTATTCTCGAACAAGCAATCATTAAACTTGGTAACAAAGTTCCTATACTCTTCATCAGTAAAAAACTTCATTGCCCAAACTCCCTTTGCCACAAAGTCAGCCCTGCGTTGATCTCCAAAAGTCTTCAACTGCATTTCCACCCCAACTTTAACCCTGACTTTGTTAGCAACCTTCAAAACCCAAAAAGCATCCCCATTTGCCTCCTCGTTTTCACTCTCTTCACCATCTTCCTCTTCATCTTGACCGTCGATATTCGAAGTCTTGACAAAAGAGTAAGATGTGAGCTTCTCGGAAGTGACCCATTTGGCTTTAGGGGTATTACCGCCGATGTGAAGGTAGAGCTTTACGGCGTTTCTGAGAGACGGATTTTGGGTGTTCGCCGATCCGTATTTGAGTTTCAGGGCCTTGAGTTTCGCCTCTACTTCGTCAACAGACGACGGCGTCTTGGGTCGTCTTCGACCTGAGGAAGATCTCTCCGGGGTCTCGTCTTTGGAATCTTGGAAATGTTCTTCCTCATTTCCCTCTTCATATTCTTCTTCGTCCGAGTCTGAAACCAGATCGTGACTGTGAGCACCACCCATTATTCGTGAAACAGAATTGAGAAATTGGGAGATGGCGATTTCTTTCTTTGGGATCGAAGATTCGAAGCAGAACGGGAATCAGAAATGAGAAATGTATTAAGCAAAGAGCGCCAATTTTCGAAATTTGAAATTGGGAGAGATGCGGTTGTTGGCTTTTCAATTTTCACGTTTTTTAGGGTTTTGAAAAGGAAGGGCAGCGGCAAGTGGGTATTGGTATCTCAACGGACAATTTTACAGGTTACCGGCTATTTCGGGTACGGAATGGGCCGTAAGTTGACCGTTAGCTATATAGAGAGTGGACTTGGGTTTAATACTAATTCAGGCCCAGATCCAATAGCTTTGGGCTTGTGTCTTGTCAGTGTGAAATACCGGCTAGGAAAAATGTGACTTGTTAACAGTTTACCTTGAATGAAGTCAGCTCAATGCCTCAATCAAGCTAGTTCCTGAAAAGCCATCCCCTCCAGTTTCCTTCATCATTTGCCTCATCCTTACTACATCATCCCACATTCCTTTAGAAGCGTAAAGATTTGACATCAACACATAAAGTCCGCCATTTCTGTGATCCAACATATACATTTTCTTGGCAATGTATTCCCCAAGCTTGACCTCTTGGTGGATGCAACAAGCATTTAGCAAAGCTCCCCATATGGCAGAATCAGGGTCAAAATCCATATTCTGGATAAATAACAATGCTTCCTCGAATAAGCCTGCACGGCTAAGGAGCGCAACCATGCATGCACAGTGTTGTAGACTTGGTGCTATACCGAATTCTTTTATCATAATCTGAAAGTATCTTCTTCCTTCATCGACAAGACCAACATGGATACAAGCAGCCAAAACCCCCAAGAATGTGATTTTATCAGGTTTTAGCCCTTGTTCTTGCAATTTAGCAAAATGAGTAAGTGCTTTATTTTCAAATCCATTTACACCATAACCTGTAATCATTGTGTTCCATGTTGCCAAACACGGTTCTTTGATGCTATTGAACACTCTTTCTGCTAGCTCAATGCACCCACACTTGATGTACATGTCTATAAGAGCAGTACCAATAAAATCCTCTATCTCTAGGTTATTCCGGAGGACAAAACCGTGAAGTTTCTTACCAAGATGCAAATAACCCAGTTGTGAACACCCAGAGAGTAGGCTGGCAATGGTGATAGCATCTGGGTGCTGTCCATACATCTTCATTTGACAAAATAACTCCATAGCATCAGCTGCTCTTCCAGCCTGCACACACCCAGATATTATTGAATTCCAACTGATTAATGGTTTCTCTTGCATATCAGAAAACAAAGAGAAAACAGCTTCTATGTCACCAAACTGTGAATACATACTTATTAGCCCATTTGCAACCAGACAATGCATGCACATACCGGTCTTTATTCCATAACCATGAAAAGCAAGTCCAATATCCATGTAAGCAGGATTTTTAATCCCATGGAGAATGCTAACCATTGCAACTTCATCCAATTCCATATCTAGTTGCCGACTCCTATCAAAACACGCTACCACCATATCAATGTTCCCTTTCTCAGCATAGCTTGAAATTATAGCAGTCAAGGATACCAAATTTTCTTGAGGCAATGACTTATGAAGCACTTCAGCTGATTCACTATCTCCACACCTTGCATATAAACAAACTAAAGAAGTAATTACAGAAGCATGGTTGACAATACCAGTTTTAGTAGCAAAACAATGAATACTCTCACGATCAGCATCGGCTGATAGAAGACTCATAACTGTTATTGAATTCGCTTCAACACCTCTCTCTCTCATTTTATTGAATAAAAGCATTACTTTATCATACAAACCATTTTGTCCATAAGCACCAATCATCGTATTCCAAGAATCTACACTTTTTTCTTGTATTTCTTCAAACAAAACTTCCGCTGCTTCCAAATCTCCAAGTTTTGC
Organism: Corchorus olitorius; assembly: GCA_001974825.2. Taxonomy (NCBI): domain Eukaryota; kingdom Viridiplantae; phylum Streptophyta; class Magnoliopsida; order Malvales; family Malvaceae; genus Corchorus; species Corchorus olitorius. Next base: position 32,976 of record AWUE01019257.1, read on the forward strand.
ATACATCAAAGTAAGGACATTTTGCAGCTTAGAATCCCTATCTATCCCGGCTTTAACTCCAAACCCATGCATAGATTTCCCTTGAAACACAAACTCAGGCCTCCCAAAAGATGGAACCAAACAAACCAAGGTCGTTGCTTGAGGCTTAAATCCCTCTCTAAGCATTTCCATGAAAAGACAAAATGCATAAGAATCATACCCATTTTTTGAGTATGCAGAAATCAACGCATTCCAAGCAACAACATCTCTTTCAGGCATATCTTCAAGCAAAAAGCGAGCATTTTTTAAGCAACCCAAGTTCACATAAAAGGTCTGGAGAGCTGTATTTATGTAAACAAGTTGTATGACACCAGATTTAAGTAAATGGATATGTATTTGATTCGTTTCTATCTTTGATGTTAGTGAATTTGAAGCAGAGGAAGGTGAAGCCAAGGCTTTGATGAGGAGGGAGAACGTGAGATCAGATGGCTTTAGATTGAATTGTAGCAACTGGCGGAAAATAACCAAGGGAGATTTTACGATTTTGGTTTCAAGCTGTGATTTTAGTAAAGCATGGAAGAAAGAGAGACCAACTTGTTTACCCGAGTTCATGCTCCACCCTTTGGTGTTTTGGCGCGTCCCTTCTTCCAGCGTTCGATTCAAATTACCGTTGTTAAAGCCTCCAACGATGTTCTTTTTCTTTCTTTTTTACCCCTGGCCGTATCAAAACGACGCCGTTGTAGGCCTTTTTTTGTATTTTTGTTCTTTTTCTTCTTCATGAATCACAGAATTAGTAAATTAATTTCCCAATCCACAAAAGCATTGAGATAGCTTGCTAAATCACTTTTCTTTTTAAAAATAGTATCTTTATTTTTCTAATGTTTACATTCAGATCAAGAACTCTTTTATTGTAAGTACAAGAATAGCCACTAAACCATTCTTTATAGCAAAACATTAGTCATTTATCAACTCATACTTGTTCCCAAACAGCAAAGTCATTTCCAGAGTAAGCAACCTTGTAAGTAGATGGAAGAAGGTTTCCAAGGTCTGTCTTTGGCCCAATCTTCATTATGATTTTCTCATCAATTTCTGCCATATAGAGATCAGGTTCAGCCGCCAGAATCTTAACTTTGCTCGTCGCATTGATTCCATGCTTCTTCCTTATTGCTATCAAAGTCGTGATTGGTTCCTTTAAGCCCCATTCAAAGAAATGATCATAAAACTGTATGGAACCAAAAAGATTTCCAACAGGTTAGAAATTTCATATAAAAATACTATTAAAAGAAAAAGAAGAAGATAGAAAATAAATCAGGTAATGGGAATCACTTACTATGGTTGGAGTGCCAGGATGTGTAAGAATATAAACATAACCCTGGGTGACTTTGTCAGGATCATCTGAAAATGGGGCAAGTTTTTGAGACCAAGTGTCATGATTGTCGATGAAAGTAACAGCATTTTGAGGCAAAACTCCAATCATTCCTGCTGGATTTCCATTTGGGTCCTTCAAACGATTCAACTCTCCTTTTATAGCTTGACTGAGCACAAATTTGGTGGTGAAATCGAAAGCTGTAATGGCTCCACCAGCAGTAGCAACCCAATCTCTTAATGCATTACGATGTGCTTCTTCCTGGCCAAGTGTAAAGTCATCCCATTTCTCTGCAACTGCAAAGGCCGGTTTAGTTTGTTCCATGAAGAATTTGGTGATGGCGATGGCAAAACCTATGACAAAATCAAATCGCCAGCCGTCGAACCCAATCTCTGACTTTAACCAGTTCATCCAATCTGCTAACTGTTGTTGAGTAGTTGGATTGAGAAGGTCAACGTCAGGGCCATAAGGGAAGTCTCTTCCAGAATCAGGATTCCCAGTGCCATAAGAAAAGTTGGGGTCATTGTTGCAAATCAAGGAGGCTCCGCCGTCTAGACGGCCGTCCGGTGTTCCACCTTCGAAGTATACTCCTTGTGCATCTTCTCTTTCTGTAGACCTATGGTTTACAACTATGTCAGCTATGCATTTGATTCCGTTTTGATGGAATGCCTCTATCAGGGATTTTAGTTCTCCCGAGTTGCCATATTTTGATGTGTCCAAGTCATATAATCTTCCCGGGTAGTATCCTAATGACATAAAAAGAAGAAAAGAATTTTAGATTGAGACCATGCATGTGAATTACGAAAACAAAACAAAAAAACAAAACAAAACACCTTCAGGGTCTTTAGATTGGGAAGATGGTGGAAGCCAGACATGAGTAATTCCAGCACTAGCAAGTTCAGGAACAGAACTCTTTAGGAAGTTGTAATAACCTCCTTCTTTTGTCCATGATTGCCAGTTGAATCCCTGTCCGAACATCAAACAAGCAGAATAATCATAAATATATATCTATACCTGAAGCTATGAAAATAAAAGAGAAGACATGATTTCATAGCCAAATACTATACCTGAAATAATATATCTGCAGAGGTGAAAGCAGGGGAGAGAGAGATGAAACAGAGTAATATGAGTGAACTCATTTTCTTTGGTTTTGTCTTGGGCTGGTGATTCTGGCTTCTTTTTATAGTGTATCCACCGACACTTTGAACTTTCAAAGTTAGGGAAATGAAGAAAGTTAGGGAGAGGAGTCCAGTGGAGATGAAGGATCATAGAAGAAAAATCAAAGAAGAAAACTTTTTACTTACGGAAATGAGCTGATTAGAGGATTCAGCTGTGGAGATAAGGCTATACAGACTATGAAATTTTGAATCAACATTTCACATTCCCTTGTTCATATTTCTCTCTTCGAGTTCATTCTGAAATTTTGAATCTGTTTCCTTATCCAATTTCTAGCATATGGTATGGGCATGGAAAGACTTTTCTAAACACGGTATAATCAAAGAAGCTGGGTCCATTATTGCAGCTTCTAGATGGAGTTTAGGTCTATCTGGTTTACCTGCAGAGTGAGTGAGTGACAGCAATCCTGAATACCAGTCAAGCAAAGTGATAATGAACTTCTGCATTAACAAACCAATTAGCAAGGAATAGTAATGGCGGCTATGTTCATCATAGTAATCATTGCCGAGATAATCGGATGACCACAAATGCATGAGACAAAGAATAATGCTTCAATATTTCTACAGAAACTCACTAATATTGAACTTTGAACCAGCTCAACTTCTGCATAAATTTTGCATGTAAACCGGCGAGCGAACAAGTTTGGGTATCAAAGCTTGCAGAGACGCATTCTTTTATTTCTTTACTTTATTTCCTCTTTCAAGGGAATAGATTTAAGATACAAGGCTAGTTACAATTACAAGTAGTAGCATTAGACATTCATTAATTATTTGAATAATGTTTAGACAGAACTCTTAAGAAGTTCAACTAGTAAAATAGTATATAGGACTTGGAACAATTTTTTTGGACACTTCTATTTGAACAATGGGTTCTGTCTCATTTCTTTGTCCAAACTGCATAGTCTTTCCCTGAGGTAGCAAGCTGGTAATTGGAACCAGGTAAAAGGTTCCCAAGATCCATCTTTGGCCCAATCTTCATAATAATTTTCTCATCAATTGCAGCCATATAGAGATCAGAATCAGAGGCTAGAATTCTAGCTGTGCTTGTGGCACTGATTCCATTCTTGTTCCTTATTACTGCCAATTTTGTAATCTCATCCTTCAAGCCCCAATCAATAAAGTGATCATAAAACTGCACAAAAGGAAATTTAAGTGGTCATTAGATTGACAGTATAGTAAGCAAACTGAATATTTCCAGTAGTTTATAAAAACTTGATTAAGTTAAGATTTATAATAAAAATGAGAAAGAAAATAAGGTTGACAGGAATTACTATGGAAGGGGTGCCTGGATGGGTGAGAATATAAGCATATCCCTGCATGACTTTATCAGATGGGAAAGGCCAAAGCCTTTGAGTAGACCCTGTGTCATGATTATCAATAAAAGTAACAGCATTTTGAGGCAAAAGTCCAATCATTCCCGGTGGCTTGCCATTCGAATCCTTCAATCGCCATAACTCCCCTTGCACGGCAGCATTAAGAACCCCTTTTGTAGTGAAATCAAATGCTTTAACAACCCCACCAGCAGCTTCAACCCAATCTTTCAGTGAACTACGATGCCAATCTTGACCACCCTGCCCAAGAGAAAGATCTTCCCACTTCTCCCCAACTGCAAAATCCGGTGAAGTTCGTTCCATATAGATTTTGGTAATGCTTGGAGCATAACCTCTTACAAAATCAAATCTCCATCCATCAAAACCAATTTCAGTCTTTAACCAATTCATCCAATCAGATAACTCACTTTGTACCCTTGGATTGAGATGGTCAATGTCTGGAGCAGGTTGGTAATCTAGTCCAGTGTCAGAATTACCTGAGCCATCAGAATACTCCCTGTCATTGCCACATATGAAGGATGGCCCCCAATCTAAACGATCATCTAGTGTTCCACCTTCAAAAATGCTATATATTCCTCTTCCATCTTTCCTCTCTGCTGTTCTATGGTTTATCACTATGTCAGCTAAACATTTGATTCCTTTTTGATGGAAAGCTTCAATTAGTGACTTCAATTCAGCCTTAGATCCATACTTTGATGCGTCAAGATCATATAGCCTCCCTGGCAGGTATCCTGAAAGGGGCAGCAGACATGTAACTTTGCCCTCAAGAAAATTGGAACTGATGCAAACTGATAGAGACTGTAAAATCTGATAAAGTCATGTTCTGATCTTTCTCTTTCACAGTTTTAGTCAAGTGTAAAATCTCTTTCAGTATTAAAAAAAAGGGTATTAGCAGAAATGTTTATCATATTAAGTTGTAATTGGCGTCCGAAGATGAATTTAATGCCTTAATAGAGACTAGAAACTGGAAATACCTTGAGGTCCAACTGATTGGGAGGGTGGAGGAAGCCAGACATGAGTAACTCCAGCATTAGCAATATCAGGAACAAAGTTCTTGAGAGAGTTATACCATCCTCCTCCCTTGTTACATGATTCCCAGTTGAAACCCTATTAAGACATCAAACAAAGTTCAAAAATTAGAAATCAGATTTCCATGCAAAATGGACAGGAGTGAATGACTGCTAGCCATACCTGAAATAGTAAGGTTGAGGATGTTAAAGCTGGAAAGATATAGAGGAAAAGAGAAAGGAAGCAAAGTGAAGTGACAGAACTCATTCTTTTTCAATGATGGTTTCTTAAGCCCCCTTGAGATGAGATTGGTTATGCTGCTACTGGCTTTTTATAGGCATCAATATGTATTTCAAGACAAAGAATCTAAATATGGTTCATACTTCATACACTGTGAAAACTGGAAATGAGAAACTGAAAGAAAAAAAAAATCAACAAAAAAGAACAAGACAGGCAACAAGAATCTCAAAAACGATGTTCTGGTTTCATCCCATTTCTCATCTTTCATTCATTCATGATTCACAAATTAGTTATCTATATTGGATTATTATTGTCATCAATCTTATCCTCTTATTTGATTCCTGGAGATAATTATTATAAGCCAAAGATGTTGGACTTTGCTGAGAATAATCAGGGGCAAGTGTTTACACGAAAACACTTATTTTTGAGAATGCTGACGGCAGAGGCAGAGCTAGAAAGTAGAAACTGCCAATGTAAGAAATTATGGGGTGACTTCAACAGTCATCAGGTTCCAAAATTACAATGCAAAACAAAAGAAAGAAAATACGCTGAACAAAAAGGAGTTTCCATCCTTTCCCACGAAAACAGTCTTCCGTTCCCACGAAACCCAAAAGAGGAAAATCTGGCCAATGAGGTCCCCTGGGAATAGGATATCTCTGTCTCTGGTGGGTCATTCATATGTGGATTGTGGAAGAAACTGAACAAAGTGTAGGAGGAATTAAAAATGTTGCAATTGACAGAACCTTGTTCACACGAAATTCCCATCATCTATATGTAAGAGCTTCTGTTTTTTCCTTTTTCTCGGATTTCTCATTTTTGTTTTCTTTTTGGAAATATTCTAAGAATTGTTTAAACAGAAACAAAAGCCATAAGATTCTGTTCCCACCAGGCCATTATATTAATATTATCTTACGTTAAATTAAATCTACCTCAGAAAACCCCTGATACATAGCCAACATCAATAAGAGTGCCATCAGGAAAAAAAAAAGGGTTTTGGATATTTGAGACAGAACAATAATGCCAAAAACAGAGGATTTTGTAACATTATAGCAGATAAGGTTGATTAAGAGGTGATTGCGGCCAACCTTCATTCCCACCTGGAAAAATATGGACAAAAGAGCCTTCATCACGTTATCTTAAGCCAGCTCATGCATGCTTCCTGCATTGCATGTGCTTGCTATATATATATACACTGCAAAATGCAATGCTCTAAATTTAGTAGATGGAAATATTGAGAAAAATAAAAAGTTCTCATTTCACTTAGGAAGACTATAGTGATAGTTTGGCCAAAAAACGAAAACCAACTCTATGATCATTAACAGCTCATTTTCGAGTTTAAAAACGCATTAGCAGCTTGTTTTCAATAGCTAGTTGTGTGATATTAAACATCATTGCTATCATCTTTCAACAAATGATTGAACAACTTTAACTCATGTTTGGCATGTAATGCTCCAGTTCAATCATTTCAAGTTGTTTAGGGAGGAAAAAAAGAAGAATGGTAAAGAAAAGAAAGTACTAATGAAGTAATGAAACTAATTCTGTGTAGATTCAATAGTAGGCTCTTTTATTTTCCCTTTTTCCCCTTGAGTAAGTATAAATTGTAATACATAATTGGATGAGTTCCCATTCGGATATGACTGAAGAATGATGGGAGACATGAATATGATGACCCACTTTGGCATGTTCAACCCTCGAGGGGAAGATACTGTTTTATTGTATACGGTTCTTCAACCAAAGTTATTATAATTTATAGAAATTGAGTCAAATTGCCAAAAGTGAAGATAATTCTGAATCTGCCTAGACTTCTAAAACAGAAGCAAACAGAACTCATCATATAGACATAGTCCTGAAAGATAAATCCAACACAAGTACTCCTTAGAACATCATCTAATGAGTCATGACACGACCAAATATCTTCTTTTTTCAAATCTGTCACTTGTTCTCCCATACAGTATAATCTTTCCCTGAGGCAGCAAGCTGGTAGTTAGAAGGAACAAGGTTTCCAACATCCGATCTTGGCCCAATCTTCATGATAATTTTATCATCAACAGATGCCACGTAAAGGTCAGCATCAGAAGCCAGAATATTAACTGTGCTTGTGGGATTAATCCCATTGCTATTCCTGATTGCCACCAGTTTGCTAATCTCATCTTTTAGGCCCCAATCAAAGAAATGATCATAAAACTGCAGGGGAAGAAAAAGGTTCCATGTTAGATTGACAATTTTAACAAACTAAACCATTTAAGAAGAGCAAAATGAATGATTACTTCTGCTAAACTGTAAAAACTTACTATGGAGGGGATGCCTGGATGGGTGAGAATGTAAGCATATCCTTGCATTACTTTATCAGATGGGAATGGCCAATGGTTTTGAGTGGAGCCTGTATCGTGATTATCGATGAAAGTAACAGCATTTTGAGGTAAAAGTCCAATCAATCCAGGAGGTTTTCCATTTGAGTCCTTCAACCGCCCTAATTCCCCTTGCACTGCAGCATTAAGAACTCCTTTGGTAGTGAAATCAAAGGCGGTAACAGCCCCACCAGCAGCTTCAACCCAATCTTTCAGTGCACCGCGATGTGAATCTTCTTGTCCAAGAGAAAGATCTTCCCATTTCTCCCCAACAGCAAAATCTGGTGATGTTTGGTCCATATAGATTTTGGTAATGCTTGGGGCATAGCCTCTTACAAAATCAAACCGCCATCCATCAAAGCCTATTTCAGTCTTTAACCAGTTCATCCAATCTGATAACTCCTTTTGGACCCTTGGATTGAGATGGTCAATGTCAGGAGCAGGATCGTAAGGCAGTCCACTATCAGGATTGCCCGTGCCATCCGAATACTCTTTATCGTCGCTGCAAATGAAGGATGGCCCCCAATCTAAACGATCATCCGAAGTTCCACCTTCAAAAATGGAATATATTCCTCTGCTATCTTTGCTCTCAGCTGTTCTATGGTTTATGACTATGTCAGCAACACATTTGACTCCGTTTTGATGGAGAGCATCAATCAATGACTTCAATTCTGCCTGAGTTCCATACTTTGATGCATCAAGATCATACAGCCTCCCCGGAAGATACCCTGAATGAAAAATTTACACCTTAAGAATGTGTATGAACAGAATTCTAGCAAGTCTAGACAAAAACAAGCCATTTGCAGCAATAATCAACAGTTAAATTTAACTTGATCTTTAGGCAGATTAATCAGAAGTACGAAATAAGTGAGTAAGGAGTAACTAGGTACCTTGGGGGCCAACAGACTGGGAGGGTGGAGGGAGCCAAACATGAGTAACACCGGCTTTGGCAATATCAGGAACAGAGTTCTTGAGAAAGTTGTACCATCCGCCTGCCTTGCTGCTTGATTCCCAGTTGAAACCCTGCGCATAATGAACATAAAATCCTTCCTTAAATATCAAACCACATATTTTAAACCAGACAGAAGTCTCCATATGTTGTCAGGAAAAAAGGAAGAAGAGAAAAAGATGTACCTGGAACAACAAGGTAGCAGAGGAAAAAGAGGGAAGGACAGAGAGGAAGAGAGAGATGAAGCAAAGTGAAGTTAACATTTTGCCTTTTTTCATTTTGGAGGATTGATTAGTCGTTCATGCTTATATATAGGCTTCATTCATCGGGAAGACTTCGAAAATATGCTTGTAACGGCTGCAGGCTGCTTCATAGACTTATATTTCTTTTTTCTTTTTGTTGGGAAGGCTGCTTCATTGACTTGACGTAGTTTAAGTCTTTGAAGGAAACAACAGCAAATGATGAAATTAGTAAATGCAGAAAATATTATATTTCTTTTCAAGTCTGATACTAATATAGAATGATGAGATCCACCATTATTCCCTTTAAAGGCCATCTTATCTAAACATCAAATCATTTAGGAAACTTCCTAACTCTAATATCCATTTCATGTTATTCACAAATTAACAAATGAAAGGAATTTCCAATATATAAACATACCATATAAAAAATGATCAGATTTCGATTCTTTTAGTCAAAGAGACTAAATCAAAGGCGAAAATTCGTTCTTTAAAAATCACTAAAAACCAATCAAGAAAAATTTGTCTTATTCCATAAGTCATAAAGTAAAAGATCTAGAAAATGAAGAAGAAAAGTCAAGTTCCTGCCCAAAAAAGGGGAAAAGGGTTAAGGTTAACAACAGGGTCGACCTCTTAATCTTAAATAAATTTTGCCTCGTCTTCTCTCATTCTTTAGGCTTCTTTGTCAGATTAACGTTACAACTCTGCCTATTAACAATACTCCAAACAAGAGCAACAAGTGCAGCACTTATCTTAGCCAAAAGGCCAAGAAAGGTAAGAATCTGATTTTTCTTAATTTCAGACATTAATTTTTAAAAGTTTGGATATGTCCTTGGCTTTGCTGATGCATTGCAAACCCCAAAAGTCCAAAAAAGAGGATAATTTCTAGGATTCACATATATTTACATTTATGGAACCCTTTTTTGACTTGAGCATTGGCAATAAGTGCAAATATGCCAAACATGGACAGTGACAACATAATTTGATTCCAGCTTTCATGGATTTTACATAAGAAACGAGTTGGAAGAGTAAGGCAATTATAAGAATACTAGTAATCTCCTGCAGGGGTTGGTATATAATAAGCGTAAGGGGTACGTTAAAAGTTTGTGAGGAAGAAAACAAAATGCAAATTAAAGGGGAAAATATAAGGAATATACAGAGTACCAGTCACGAGGCTTAGTCAAGTAAATCACATGATATATATGAACACATTTGACATATTACCCTGAGAAAATATAACTTGCTACTATGGAAGTTTCTATCTCAAGAGTTAGCTATAATTCCAATTAATTAGCAGTAACGTCAATTAACAATATACAGATATACACAAAGAAAACCATCTTCAGATTATCATGACAACTTGCGACACGACTAGCTAAGACGAATAGAAGCAATTTTGGCTAATAGAACCCACATTCTTGCATGTCATACAATTGCATTGTTGATCACCACAATTTACTCAAAGAAATCCAATTTCAGGGTCTGCAAGTAAATGACCTATTACAAAGACCCTGATACTTGGATGGATCCCCAAAGGACCACTGGTTCAATCCCCTTATAAAAGATAATGATGTTCCCAAACAAATCAAGTGCGGAAAACAAGTTAACATGGTCCAGGGAACTTAAAGCAAGCATGACAAGAAAAATTAATAACAAAGCATATACTAGTTTTTAGTTGAAGGAAGAAACATGTTGCAATTGATCAATAAGAAGGATCATGGAGCTTTATAATCCAAATCCTTATAGTTCACAATTCTCCTATCTGGTAACCATGTAAAGCAATTACAACGTGTGTTATTAATGAAAGAGGTGGACAGATAGCTTTCATTTATACTTATCTAACTTTCGCAACAGAAGAACCAGATACAATACTACACTGGCATCGCTGCTCACATCTTTGCGGGCTTTGGGAAAATGTCAGGAGTGAATTTCTGAGCTGCACTCAAACTGCCCTTAATCTTCATTGCACCCCTGCATCATCAATATCACCATGTTAATTGTCAGATAGTATATCTAAGCAGATAATAAGTTGCAAACTCCACTTCCTTCAACCCCCAAATGAAACCCTCCAAATACTAGAGAAATAGAAATTGGAAATCCCACCTCATAAAAGCAATCTGGGGATTCATCTTCCCAGTGGCAACCTTTATAAAATCATCATCCTTAAAGGAAAACGTGGCATCAGGCTTCCCACCTTCATATTGACCTGCAATTCAGGGTGATAAAAAATGAACAACTTTATAATGAAATACCGTAGTACTTTATGAAACAAGAAGACCAATTTTACTGGATAAATCTGTGAATTGATGCAATTATACTCGAAGCTCCAAGAGCAAGTCACACTGATAAGCACTAACCACATACATAACAGAATGAGCATAATTCCACTTTCATATGGTCAAAAGTTTGCTGAAACAGACAGAAAATCTTATCTAAACATGCAAGCAACATATGTTACTCACTGGCTACTGGCTAGTTTGGTGAAATCTTGGTAGACTTTGATCTAATAAGGGACAGCAATGAAAGCTGGCAAAGAATTAAGAGGACTCATACAATGGCAAAATGGTTAACCATAATTAGAATATGCTGATATGGGGTATATGTTCTGATACAATTTCATATAGAGAGTTGAATAACTACATGTGGCTATAGAAAGGCTGGTAAAAGAAGTGAACAAAAAGGAAACCAATGGTACAATATTTATAGTCCAATACAGGAAAATGAGCAATGGACTCAAAAAAAAAAAGAAAGAAAGAATTCTGGTTTCATTGATGAAAAAAGGAGCAATGGACTAATGAGCACACACTGGCACACACTGGCAAGTAACCTTCTTTAGTAGCCAAATTTCAGCAGAATTACACTTACATACATATGCCAAAAGATACAAACTTTAAACGCTATTCGATCACAGTAATCTATAATGCTGCAATATTTAAGATTAAGAGGCAGAGCAATACAAACAAAGCAAACCAGGCATCAAAGCAAAGAATACAAAATTGAATTAACGAAAACACGACATGTCTTAAAAAGAAAGGAAAATAAGCAAAAGGGCAGACCTTTGGTAACCTCTCCTTTCTTGAGATCAACAATGTACGAGACCTCATTAAACCCAATTTTCTACAATTCACAAACAAAACCCAGAATAAAAAAACAAACTTTCAAATCAAATTGAAGTTTAAACCATCAAAACAGGAAAGAAAGAATGAAAGCATAAAGAGCGGACCTTGGGAGCAATATTGATTTGGTAAACGAGGCCAATTTTCTTGATGAGCTCTTTACCAGCATCAGTTTTCAAGTGTCCCTTCATCATCTCGAACAAATTATCGGATTTCAACTCAGAATTCGCCATTATTACACCAAAATTGAAATCAAGGAAGAAGAAGCAGCAATGGAAATCAGCTTTGGCTTGTGGGTTGTTCTAACTTCTAACTAGTTTCTTTGCTGATACGACACTGTTTTTATGTAGGTAGTTAGCTGACGAGAATTTATTAATTTTACACTAGCCTGCCTTCCTTCCTGGCAACGGATGAGGAGCGATGAGCTAACGTGACCCGCATTCCAATAAAAACTATTTCTTTTTTGGACATAAAAAATGTAGATCTCGCTCCTATGCGGCTGTTTTTGGTAGAAGCTGTTAAGACTTCTCCTTATTGTCTGTTCATTTCAACTACTGGAAAACCTTATTAGAGATTGATGGCAGATGGTTTACTTTAGCTAAGCTGTAGGTTTCTTTACTGTGAGAATGCAAACATGTGATCTTTTTCTAGCAACTAATTAATTAATTCTGTGGGCCATCCTGAGACGTGGCATATGCACGTGGGATTTTGATCGGTTGCTGATATGATTGATATCTAGTGGGCTGAGGTTAACGCTGTGTCTTTTATCTTGAAGGTCATACTTGGGCCTAAGCCTTTATTCTTTGGGTCTTGAATTTTCTAAAAATGGGCTGAAGCCCAAAATCATCTTTTTTTTTTGAGGTAAAACAATCTTCTAGGTGACCCCTCATTTTGCAATTTTGTTCATCTTGTTTCACCATATAAGTAACTAATTGTAATTAACTAACTAAGTAATATACTATTATTATAAGGTTTTAAAATAGTGACATGAGCATATGACCCAGTTAAATCAAGTTACAAATCCGATATGAAAAGTCATATTAAGTACCAATTAATCTGGAGTTGAGATGCATCAGACTTCAAAAGAAAAAGTTCTTCAAATCCTAAACTTTGCTTAAAGGACATAATAAGATACCAAATCTAAAGAATTTCGTAATAAGTAGTAGCTAATTAGCTTTAATCATAGTTGGTCTTTGAGTTGAGATCCGTGTGTATGTGTTGGCTTTATGAATTTCGAACAAGAGAGATTTATTAGTGAACAAGGAAATTATATTATCCTATTTTATTTGGATAGAATATAGGACGTGAAAAGCAGATTTGGGTAGTGGCGTGTCCGTTTCTCATTCGAAGCTTCTTCAGTTATCGCCAAACCAACTCACTTCTCTTTAACTACCGGAGGTAAGTAGCTGATCAATTCTTCCACATCACATGAAGAACAGTCTCCTATTTAGCAAAAACTTTGTTAATTTTGAATATCAACTGTCTTTTAATTTACTACCTTCTGTTCTTTGCCGAAAACTGGTATCCTTCGAATTCATCCTTGTATGTATTCAATCTTAGCAAATCTCTGACAAAGTGGTTGAATGAACTATAAACTGCTACATGTTTACTTGTTCGCGTTGGATGGATAGCTTTTAGTTCTACGCTTTAATAAGAAATACAGTAGAATTGCTTTGCTAAGTTTGGTTTCATGGAGGAAGTCACAAACTGGGGCCAACTGGGAAAACTCAAAAAACCAGAAAGAAGAGTAGTAGGCAAATAGGATTCTGATAGATTCTGATCTTCAAATTTTCTGGATGGTTTACTTGATGGAACTTGATCTTCTTGCTTTAGCTGAAAACCCAGATTAGCCTTCTTCTTGAAGATTGTAGTGTTTGGAGAGATATGAGAATACACTGGCATTTATACAAATTCTAATGATCCAGAAGTTTTCTACTTCTGCATATATGAATATTGACTTAGAAAAATATCTTGCATTTATATATCTCTTAAATACATTTTGTAATTATCAACCCTTTTTTGCTTGATATTTGTCTTTCAGTTTCTGGACTTATGGAATATCTAGATAATCATGAATGTGCCAATTAAAGGGCATAATTCATCTATTTAGAAGAAGATTCTGATGTTTTCATAGTTTATGTTTGTTTGATAGCAGATAAGGAATAAGGGATTTTTGCAACAAAAGTGCCATTTCCGGTAACATATTGATCCACGTATCTCAACTCTGTCCCATAAACTCCTAAATTCTTTTCAAGTTCTATTGTGAAGGGTTTACTCTTTGCCTATGCTGTGATGCAAAAGCAGAATCTTCTCCACAATAAGGCCTCTTTCATTTTCAGACAAAACATTGATGGAAAACCCCATTATAGACTTCCCTATACTCTTCTTAAATTCCCTAGCTTACATAAAAACAATCAAAATTATGTTAGAATGAGGGCCAAAGTACCGTCTCTGACTATATCTGTGGGCTTGGAGACTTTGGAAATCAGCCACACATTTCAACCTGGATGTATCAAAAGTGTGGCTGGTGAAAACCAAGGGGAGTTATCTGATGAAGATGATGATCTCTGCCCTGTGGAGTGTGTTAGAGAATTTAAGACTGATGAAGAATTTCTGAATATCCTTGAAAAGGCCAAAGAAACTAATTCCTTAGTTGTGGTAGATTTTTATCGAACTTCCTGTGGGAGCTGTAAGTACATAGAGCAGGGTTTCTCTAAGTTGTGCAAAGGTGCTGGTGATGAAGATGCTGCAGTAATCTTCTTGAAACATAATGTAAGTATATCTTTCATAAACTGAAGCATGTTGATTGCTAGTTATCCAAAAAAAAAAAGAAACAAAATGCATCTTCCTATCTCAAATTCATGGATGCTGTTCAGTTGGTAGGATGGCAGGCTTCATCATTAGTCTAAGAACATTTTTTTTATGATTGATTTTGTGTAGTATAAAGGATGAATTCTCATTATATACTTTTTGCAACAGGTACTTGATGAGTATGATGAAGAGTCTGAAGTTGCTGAAAGACTAAGAATTAGGGTAATCTCTGCTGTAGATTTTGCTCACTCCTTAAAGAGTATTTTGCAAAAAATGTAGAAGTATCAGTTTATTTTAGAATGAAAAATCCATGATCTGATATGTCTAGTTTTATGGTTCACTCATTTATTTTCTCAGGATGAATCAACTTTTTGATAGAAATCTAAGCATCATGAAAAATTTGATCACTGGCTTTTCTTTTAGAATCTGATCGTATGTGTGGAGTTGATAATAGCATAGCTGAACATTATCTTTCTTTTTTATTTTATTTTTCTTTTGGTCAATTCTAAATCTGAGTAGAAATCTTAAATTTTTGTGGAGAAAGTATTTTGACTAGTTACAAATGTCTATTCAAAGACAAGTTGTGAAGGAAGAAAATCACTATGAAAGGGAAACCTTTGCATTAGTGGTTTTCTGGGGGGACAACTTCTTTTTCTGGTCCATGCTACTTATTAGTTCAAAAATCAGGATCGTATTTGTGGATGCTAATCTTGAAAGCATGCTTTTCTGGTATTCATGTTCATTCTATAGCATTAAATGCAGTATATAGTCTTTTCAAAATAAAGATGAGTGTGAATGTTGCAGGCCGTGCCTCTCTTCCACTTTTACAAAAATGGAGTTCTCTTGGAAGCATTTCCAACCAGAGACAAGGAGAGAATTGTTGCAGCCATTATGAAATATTCCTCTCCTACAAAAAATGTTTAAGCAAAGGTGGTTATACTTCCAAACTTTTGCTTTCAACAGTAAAATAATGATACTCCTGCTTGGACCGATAGATACAAAGTTAACTGGTATATAGAACACATTATTGTTACTATAAAATTGTAACCATTATTTACATTGTGTACCTTGAAAGTGAAATTGCTGTTTCCATTGTTTTGCAATAGGATCCGTGGATTTGACTTGTATGCTCTCGGTGTCCATCTTAGTATCTGCTAAAGTTTCAAGTCTTTAAATATGGCTTACATATGAATAATCATTGCGTCTCTCTCTCCAATCAAACCAGATATGGGTTCTAAGAAATGAATTATCAGGAGTATGATTCATGAAATGATTCAAATAGAAGAAAAACCTTGTGCAAACAATTTCCTGGCCATTCACCTAACTGCTCCATGATATGGCTCAATATCATGACTCATGTCTTACAGGAAGATTTCCTATGACCCTGGTTAAGTAGGATTTAATATATAAA
Source organism: Corchorus olitorius (assembly GCA_001974825.2). Taxonomy (NCBI): domain Eukaryota; kingdom Viridiplantae; phylum Streptophyta; class Magnoliopsida; order Malvales; family Malvaceae; genus Corchorus; species Corchorus olitorius. Next base: position 48,949 of record AWUE01019257.1, read on the forward strand.
GTGCTCTACAGATAACTTTTGTTGACCTTCTTATGCCAGAATGGAAATGATGAGAAGAAAAGATAACAAGGCAAGAAGGAGATATGAATTCGATTGACTATAAGTAGGTTGGGGTAAATGTGGTTGCAAGGAGTTCCTCTGTTCTACATCAGCACAGAATCCTGCAAAATATCACGGCCAAACCTGCTTAATTAGACTGAGATAACAATGGCTTCAAGGGAATCAAGCTCTGGTAGCCACATCTAATTAGTAGGGTCCATAAGGGAAGACAGCACAAACTGTGATCTACCAACTTGGTGTCCCGCAGAGGGTACTTACCTGCCGGAGACATAATCCATTCCAACTTAGCCATTCAGAGTTTGACATGTGGCTCCCTTGCAGCCTCTGCCTGATTGCTCCAAGGGTATGGCATAAGTGGTCATTATATATGGAAAATGGCAAGCAATGAAAGCTAATTAAACATGATGTTACGCCTTTCTGACAATGATTTGCAGATAAATCTGAAACTATGGAATAACATGACTTGTTTGCTAGTAACAGAAACCTTCCGATTTTCATAGATATCAAATTTGGAGTTACAAATTGCTTGCCGCTAAAAGTAAAAAAAGAGGCTTTCAATGGCAAAGAGAATGAACTTAAGCTGAGTTGCATAAAGAACAACTTACTATCCCCATAAGGTTTTGGAAAGGGACAGAAGAGCTATAAATTGGATGGTAAAAATGGAAACTGCCGAGTTAAATGTTTTTTACAGTAGTAACTAAAGGAGTGACTGAGGAGGGGGAAGCATTGCATCACTCTATTATTGAATCCACATCAATTTTGCCTTCTAACATGTAGATTGAGATTCTTTCCAAAATCTGGTGGGGAGTCCTTGAAGAGGGACTGGAAATGGGCCATACTGAATCCCACTTTCGGATCCTACCACTTCCCACCTGCAAAACCCAACAAAATGTTATTCTCAGAAGTTATATGCATGAAAACAAGTCCTATTCTTTCACCAGGGATCTTTAATTTTCTTTATTGTTGTCTCTTTCCATCATTTTGATGAATTCAGTTGCCTATTCCATACAGTCTGTCAACAAAAATCTCATTTTGAGGGTTGTTCAGAACATCTTGAGAGTTAGAACATTCCATTCTAGTTTGATTAAGATTGTCTTTTTCTTGTTATATAGTGACAAGAAGGAAATGTCATTGGAAGGGGACCATTAAGAGAATAATGTCCAAGTTACTGTTAAGCCAGGGTGCTGTTTGTATAAGAGGAGCATTACTTATTATTAGCACTTGGTATTCAAACAATACCTGAACTTTGAAACTAAGTGATGGGTCACTATAAGCATCTCCAGCTTTGCAAGCTCATTTCCTGGACAGGCATGGACTCCACTGCCAAATGGCATGAAAGTATTGGGTTTGGGAGCAACCTGTGAAAACAGTGAGAATATAACTCATCATCTGTCTACAACCAGAGAAATGCCTTGACTCATAAGCCATACAAATTTATGCCAAATTCACTGCCACATTGCATATATCATGTAAAGCAAAATCTTAGTCAATTCATACCTCAAACCTTGAAGGATCAAATTTCTGGGGATCAGTAAAAAACTCAGGATTGTGATGAATGTTTCTGAACAGAGGCAATACTTTCCAACCTTTTGGAATAAGGTAACCTGTTGCACCAAGTACTTCAGAGTCAAAAAATTGTCTGATATGATCATTTTATATGTAAAAATGCTCATCAAAAGAAGAAATCTTACCTTTGTATTCCACATCAGCAACTGCTTCTCTAAAAGTGAAGGATATGATGCTTGCCATTCTTAATGTCTCTAAAATAACCTGACCAATTTAATCAAAATGCTTGCCATGTTAGCACATAGCCAGAATTGGAAGGTAGCAAATTCACTGTTACTAGAGCCTTTACATGGTAAGTAATTGTTTTTTGACAGTTTTTTTCTTACCTTGTAAGTAACTGGCATATTCCTTGTCTGAGACCAACTCAGAGGCTGATTTCCTTCTTCATTCAGTCTTCTAATTGCCTTCTGTTCAGCCTACAAAGACAGCCTCACCAATTAGTACTTAAATAGTAAGATTTGCTGTTTTTGGCCTGGACAGACAAAATTTCAATGACAAAGACAATCAATAAATGAGACAGAAACTGGGAGACTAATCTAGAAACCCAAACCAAGAAAATGATCATTTGCCTTGTTCCTTTTGCCTCATTACCTTAACTGCCTCTAGAAGTTTCGGGTTGTCATGGAGGTACTTGACAATCCATGTCATGACACTGGCTGTTGTGTCTTGAGCAGCGAAAAGAGTTCCAATTATGTTATCAGCAATTTGATCATCAGTTAAAACTTCCCCTTTTTCATCCTTGGAATTCAGTAGGCATCCCAACAGATCCTTTTCAAGCAACTTTTTTTCCTTCCTTTCACTTATGATATCACTCAAAATCTCACTTAACCTCTTTCTTGCCTGCACGGAAGCCATTAAAGGAACAGAAAAACAACACAGTTAAGTTGACAAGTCAAATTCAAATAACAAGTTTAGTTTCTTCCAAAAAGAAATGGGTTCTTACCAGTAATGCCTTTTGGTATGGAGTTCCAGGGATTTTTGTAGGGAAGGAATTATAGCCTTTGTCAACTATTAAGTAATTCTGTTTAAGTTCCTCCCTATATTGAGCCTCCAAACGCCCAAAAATCAACAGTATGCCAACTTCGAAAGAAAACTGCAATCATTTAAAAAGTCAGAAATAAGATCCAAAACTTTTTTTCAATACTTTATTGGTTTAAATTAAGCCAGAAACAAAACCTGTGAGTCACGAAGTGAAAAAGAAGTTTAATATAAAAAATATATAGACCCAATGATTTGTTTTGACGACATTGAAATTAACAAACCTTTTTCATTTCATGAAAAGTGTTAACAACACGTCCACCATCCCAAGAATCCAAAGCAGAGGCGGCTAGGGCATCGATATGAGGCACCAAGTTCCGAATAGCCTCAATAGACAATGAGGATTGAACCAGTTTCCGAAGACGAGAATGGTAATCACCTTGGTGAAAAAACAGCGCCGCCGGACCAACGAGCCGTTCCTTGCTTTTGGGGTACGTGGGCTTGAACAAGTGAGCTTGAGTTACCAACACAAAGCGAGCAGCCTCAGGGCTTGCCAACATGACACTAGGACACCCTAGAATATGTGTTTTGAAAATCTCCCCATACCTGAATCACGTGTTCACCATGTTTTAGAAATAACAGTTACAAAAAACACAAGCACAAGACATTTTTTTGAAAAACCAGAGTCGATCCACAGAAACAAAGGAAAAAAGGGTTTTCAAAAACCTTTTCTGTTTGGAAGCAAAAAACACATTTGGGTCTTGAGAATAGAGTTGCAGAGTTTCTCCTATGTAAGGCCATCCCATTGATCCTGGAGGAAGCTTATTTTCAGCTCTTCCATGGGATTCTCTCTTTTCCCTTCTTAAGAATCTATTTAAGACGACTAAAGTTACAAAAAAGATGATTGCATATAAAAAAATTCCAGCCATTTTTCTCTGCTTGGGAAGCTGCTAATATGTTAAGACGTCGATGAATTGTTGCAGAAAAAACGATTGTAGGTTTGGTGATTGGATTCACTTGATGGAAGGAGAGAATTATAAAATGGGGTTTATATAGAGAAACTGAAAGAAGGATAGAGACAATTTAATAACGTACGTCATTCAAGATTTTGTCATATTTTTTTGGTAAGATTCATACAAATCCAAACAACAAAACCATTGGACGTTATTTTACTCGCAATTAATATTTCACCAGGTATTTTTAAGCTAATGTTTCCAATTCTGATTCAAACCTATCCATATATGTCCTTGTATATATAATCCTTAGCTACATCCCATTTTAGATTTCTCAAAAATATGTTATGTTCATGAATCAAAATAATCTCTTCTTTTTTTTTCTTTTTTTTTGGATATGGAAGATTACACCTCATCCTTCCAAAAATGTAAGATTAATGACTGTGGTCCAGAAAAATAATGTAAGGAATAAAAAAAAATCAGATTTTGTAAACTTTCATGATATGCTGCCTACACCCAATTTGTGGAAGCGTGGGGACTGCAACCAATGGAGAATTGGCAAGCACTGAAGCACATAACCTTAAAAGGGTAATTTTGTAATTTTGTTAATAGGATTTTAGTGTCCATTGAGAATTGTCAAAGATCCATTGGCTATTCTTCAAGATACATCTGGTCCGAACTAGAGAATATATGAGCTGCCATGCTGATTCAACATATTGAACAAATACCTTTCTGTAATCACCATATTTGTCTTAATTCTTTTATTCCATACAAGGTTTTTTTTTAATATTAACATATCGGTAAAGTTATTTGCACTATCATAAACTACACTATTTTGCTACACTACCTACATTCAACGGTTGTTATTCAAATTAAATCCACATCCAACGGTCACAAGCCATAATGTACAAAAGTAGTGTGTTTAGGGGTAGTACACATAACATTGTCCCATACATAAGTTAAATTCAACTATGTATATGTTTTTTCTTAAAAAAAAAAAATTATGTATATGTTTTTATAGGTGTACTACTCTAGCTTTGTCTAAATAGTTCAGTCAATCTTATTAAATGTTAGGTTGTCAAAATATTGACTTAAGGATGAAAAACCCAACAAACCGAATCTTTATATAGTAACCCAATTGATTGCCAAAAAGTCTCTGTTTTCTGGCTTCTTGAATTTACTAGAAATCCGGGGTGGATCTTGACAAGTGGTATTGGAAGAGTCAATTCGAATAAAATTATTTTAGAGAGAACCAATTTAAGAATTTCAATACATCTATATAGAAATGTAGTGGATAATTAAGTAAATTTTCCAATTTTGGGGGCCAAGGCCTCCAAAGCATGATGAGATCCGCCTCTGCTAGAAATGAAACGAACTTGAAAACTAGCTATAGTATGCCATGGATTAATGTGAAAGATACATATGATCATCGTCCTGTGTAAATGTTCACGCCAGCTGTGAGGATACAAATCAAATCAATGGGGAAATGTGGCTTGAAGGGACAGACATTTCTAGGATTTTAAATAATGGTAATTTAATTAATTTTTTGACCATGCATTTCCCCCTTTGAATTATTTACAATCAAAATTCTAGAATGTATGTGTAAGGAATATTTGCCTCAAATGCTAGTCGAATTTAAACTCTTTAGCGATATTAATACTTGATGGGCAAAAAAAAGTTGATTGACATACATTTTAAAAGGATTTCTTAGACTGCAGTCTTTAAGGGATTATAAATTGTTTATACCTCAATTTACAATTGAGGGTAAATTGGTCTTCACATGATTTATATCAAGATGAGTGGTCAAGATTTGAAGAAACTTAGTTTCTGCACCACCCTAATTCTAATTGAATTAGGAAATTCTTGTAATTGGTTAATTAAGGCGGAAATTATTAAATAAATAATAATAATTTTCGAAATTATTATTATTACATGCCGCCCTATATCAAGGGAGGAGGCAGAAAATCAATTAAAGGAGGCAATTTCCTTTAATGCTGCTATCAGTTAAGGAGGCAAGCAGTAAAAAGGGAAGTTGTATGCCATCTAACCATGAGATGGAAAATATCTCATTGACTCAAACAAAGTCGTCTCCTATGTGGAGGAGAGGCCGCCCTCTTCCCTCAGAAGAATTATTTTCCTCTTCCTACAGGAAGGAGGCAGAGAGCTAAAAGTCTGTCAGCAAGAGAAACACCTATTTACATGAGAGAGCCATGAGATTTTCAACCTCACACCTCCTCAACATACTCGACCAAGCATAAAGAAGAAATCACCTAGTCCTTTCCCTCTCCCCGGGAGGCAAAACTACAACTTTTGTATTTTGTTCAATTAAGGACAAAATGACAAATTGAGAAGGCTAGAGGCTGCGATTTCTACCAAGGAGCATACCATGATGATCCTTGAGCTATGTAGATCATCTTGGTAAAATTTCACCTTATTCTGACATAAGTGTAAAAACTTATGCACGATTTTCAGTTAAGAACAATTTGGGGAATGAAACCAAGTTCACCATGAAGGAGAGCTCGAATTCACTTGGAATTTTTTCCATAGTCTTATGGAGATAATCTAAGCCTACTGATGAAATTTTGGCTTATTCCGACTTCGTTTGCAACTTTTGCATTCTTTTCAGTTAAGGACAAGTGGCTTTGTCACCTCGGTTTAAGCCATTTTCTTAACCAAGTGTTATTTTCATGATTTGAAGAGCAAAATATGACTAAGTATGAAGAATTTCGTGGCCTTGATGATCAAAGTCCAAGTCCTGATGTCAGAAGGCCACTTCCTAGTCAAATTAGTTGATTTCAGCACAAAGGAAGCAACAGAGGCATGCTGAAGTGTGATAAGAAGAAAGAGAAATCGTTCATCACCTATCCAGGAGGAGGATTTCCATCTCCCATCTAGAAGAATGACGTCCTTGGAATCCTCTCTTCCCTCTCCCCAGTAGTTGGAAGCAATCAGAAGAAGAAGGAAGCTTCACTACACCTTCTTAGGAGCTGTCATCTACCTAGGAGGATAAATTCGCCTTTTTCAGCAAGTCAAGCCCATTAAATGCAAGGCCCATTCCGCCCCCTATATAAAGGGATCCATTCCAACACATTCACAGATATCACTCATCTCAAAAACCAGCTCCTGAAGCTACAAACTTGCTCCGCGCAAAAAACCAAGCTCCGTGCTTATTTTCTCTTTGGCTCTGCGCCATTTTCATCTTGTTCATCACGAGTTCTTACTCGTTCTTCATATTTTTCTTGTTTAGATCCTATCTCAGGACACCCCAAACACTCTTTTAGTGTTTTTCTCTTGTTTCAATCTTATCTCTGGACATCAAAATACTGTACCCGTGTTTCTTTCTCATCAATAACAATCAAATTGTTATTTTCTTTCAATTTCAATCAAAAACAGATCTCACAAATCTGATCCAGTTAAAGGAAGAAGAAGGCCCTAGTTCATGAAACAATTTGTTGTGGATCCAATGATTTAAATGCTCCGGTGTGACTTTGATCCAGTCCCCACAAATCGCTCTGATCTTTCAATCTGCTGCTCCGTGCACCAGATCTAGTTTTTACAACCTCTTTGTCAATTTCAGTAAATTGACTGGCATGCCCTATGTTGTCATAAAGAATTTTCCGTGAAAACTTTAGTAAGAGATTTTTGGCGCAACATAGCCTATTTCGTGTTGTGTATGAGAAAAACAAAAAGGATAGTTTTCAATGGATTTGTAGTTATTGTTAAATTGGTACTAGTGAACAGGGCATAGAGAGACCAAAAAAGAAAAAACACGTGTCGCACACAATAGCCATCAAAAAACGAATGAAAGGTGCATGACACGGGTCGGATCCGGATTAGTCAGGGTAAAGCTCTGGATATACGGGATGGGGTACCAAAAAAATCAAAAACCAAGTGAATGACAATTTTATCCCCACAAAACAGTATCAAACCAGAATAATGTGGTTTAAGAAAACAAATTACTAAAAAGTAATTTAAACTTCAGAATTAGTATGCGGTTTATGCCTTTATGGTGTATTGAGACCAAGCCAGAATTAGGCCTATCTAGAACCGACCCGGACCGAAAAAACCGACCAATTTTTTTGGTTTTGGGTCAGTTGGGTCGGTGCTTTCGGTCTTATCGGGTTGCTCGGTGCAACCCGACTTCACAGTTGGTGTCTCGGTCAAAGATCGGTTCCGGAAATGGAGAACCGAACCCGACCGAGAACCCGAATAGATAGTTTTATATAAAATATAAATATTATATATATATATATATACACATATATAATAAAGTTTAGGTTAAATCCCAACTCTCTCTCAAATCTCAATAATAAGTCTTCTTTTATTCTAAGAGTCTCCTTCATCTCTGATTTTTTTTTGCCCCGGATCTTCCTCCATTGAAGCCCTGTCTTCTTCTTCCTATCAACCCCTTTGGTTCCTTCTTGATCCGTTGTGTTCCTTTACCAGATCTGATTATCCTTTCTTCATTCTGCTTGCGTTTAACTCGTGCCCTTCTTAAAGTTTTTCCTTTTCCCCTAATTTAGTTTTAGGTTTTTCCCCAAAATCTTAAGACGAGATCGAACGCTGGATCAAAGCTGCAAACCTCGCGCTTCGCATTCTCTTTCCAAGTGACCGCCGCTTATGCGATCGCGTCTTTTTTGGGTTCTCCACTTCTCCTCAGCTGCTGATCTTTAATTATTCTCCTTTTTTGCTTTCCTTCTGATTTTCCCATCTATTTTTCTGTGTTCCTTTTATTTCAAAGGAAAAAAATATGACTGAAAGTTCGCAATTTCACATATTTGGGCGGCATAACTATATCATTTCAATTTTCACTTGCTCCTCATCTATCAACTGCTCTTCTGCACCCTGTATGTTGCTTTTTCGTTGAATTTTTTTCTTACTGGTTATTGGGCAAAGTGCTCAAGACCTATTTGCTTAACCGATTTCTCCATTTAACACACTAAGCGTGTTGATTTGCTAATGGCTATCATTTGATGTGTTTGAAACTTTGCGAGACTTGATGCCTGAGTTCGATCAGTTTGTGCTCTGGACAAGATTTATAGAGACTTTGTTTTGTGCTCTGTTTTTATGATGAATAATGGAAGATACAAAAGGTGAAGGAAGGATAGTGAGTTTGGGTCACTGTTGGGTGATGATTGGATCAGAAAACACAGTACAAAAGTCAGGCAATATAGTACGATTTCATGGAATAAGATTTTAGGAACCTTAAAGCTTGATAATAACTCCTTGGCTTCCAATGGGGCTGCAAAGTTTATGAAACTCCTTGGCTTCCAATGGGCTGCAAAGTCTACGAAAGAGAAGAGAATCCAGAAACCGATCAACAGAGAAACCCGAGAAATCGATAGAACCGACCTAGTCAATTCCCTGTCGGTTCCATGTCTCCTCGGATCGGTCCTCGGTCCCAAAAATAATCCATCAATTTCCTCGATTCTATAATGAAACCGACCCGAAAGGACCGAACCTGACCGATGGACAGCCCTAGCCAAAATGCCTCTGATTGTTTGATTTTGGTTCTCGTGGTTGGTATTTTATGATTGATTGTAACTCTTCATAACTAGTGGATCTTTTACTTTTATAGACGTAGGGAAAATAATTAAGTGTTGAACCACGCAAAGTTTGTGTGTCTTATGGTGATCATACTTATTTGATTATGCTTCCGTTTGTATGGTTAAATAAAAATTTTAAACAAATCCTCACTCAAGCAAAGCACATTAGCACATAGTAATGAATTATTACAATCAAAATTCTAGAGGCTTGTATATTTGGCAAAGCATGTATAGGAATACATATCTTGTCTTGTTTATGAAAAGATGCAAGCAAATCATGGATTATGAAGAGATTGTGTTATAGATAAGATAAGGATGTGTGCACACTCACAAGTCACAATTATATGTAGATCTTGAGCCCAAAATTGAAATTCAAGCACTCATATATTCCCCCAAAATTCCACACAACGTACGTTGATGCCAAAAAAAAAAAATCCACACAACGTTGTAAAGAAAAGAGAAGTAGTCATAAACTATTAATCTAAAAAACAGTACTGTGCCAACAAGCTTAAGATCATCCAAAAGAAATAAGAATATTGGCATAACTATTACCTACATATATATAGTGACATCATGTTGGAAAGCAATGTGAGAGAGTTGACTTATACTATAAATAAAGGCGTGCATGTATAAAAATATTTAAATTAAAACGGTTGATTCAATTGATAAGTTCTTTATTTTAACGAAAGTGATTCTGAGTTTAAACTCTGACAATCTCTTATATTATTGATGTTAATATGGAATGCAACCTCTCGAGTGTAGATTTTTTTACTTCAAAAAGAAAAGTGCGAGAGTGGCATCCAGCTCAACAGGAAAGGAGATGGTCATGATTTGTGAATTCTTAGGATCTCCGACTGGGGGAGTCCCATTCTTCCTTCGGCCTCCCAATCTGTGAAGCTGAAATTGGATGGTCCCAATCCCAAATGCCCTACCGATTCTCGCTGGCCCATGTCCTGTCGGTGTGAAGGACAAAACCTCACCCAAAAAAGAAAATTGTTTGAATGTGTTCCTTTGCCAACGTGGAAGTCTCTCGAGAGCATTTGGACCGCTAACTTTTTTTTCGTTGTTTTGGGTACACCAAAATCTTACACTAATTTGGTTCAAAAGCCATGGCCCATTGGGGCAAATATGTCAAATTGTTCATGTCCCCAGGTGGTGCTCGTCACTATCATAGCTAGCTGGAACTTTGACACATGTCTCAATCTGGGTGGTCCATTTCCAGAGCCTTCCAATACGAGAAGAAAAGTCCCCCAAAGCCCCCCCCTAAGGCCGAAACCAGAGGAAAGCCGCAAGGAAGGGCCCCCGACCTCTTGTTTTTTCCCTTCCAAAACCTCATCATTCATTTCCATTTCGCCATCCTTTTTTATTTTTATGAAATAATCACTTTCATTGATCAGTAATCAGAGATTACAAACACTGGGAGGAATAATCCTGCATCACAAACAGATAAATTATAAAGTAAACTCACATCCTGTGGGAGTAGAACCAAGATTTCATGGTCGAGATATACTGGAACTAAGAGTCTACATTCTACCATCATAACAAATGTCCGATAACTACCATCCTTTTTTTTATGTTCCTCATTTGGGCCATCATTCATGTATATTCTATCTTATGTATACTAATCAAGATTTGCATAGACTTAACATAGTACTAGTACTACTAATTAATCAGAAGTGAAAAAGAGTGAGAGAAAAGATTTGTATCATTAATTCTACTTTATATAAGTACAACGAAAGATTAATTAATTAATGTACACGATCAAGTTCATAATATCAATATGATAATCATTGGATTTGTCAGTTCACTTTTTTTTTTTTTTTAATAAGAGCTAGCCATGGGTTTACAAGCAACATTTTGATACAAGATATATATTGACATTTGCACAAGTTGATATACTTCAACGTTTTTTTTTAAAAAAAGGAAATTCATAAGTATATTCGGTAGTTACATTTGATTTTCGACTAATTCAAAATTTAGCCATGTTGGTCTCTAAAAATAGGAAAAAACTCGGCCAACACATATTTTTTTCAATTACAAAACTTTTTCTAAAAGGTAAAATCAATTACAAGACTTGAACTTGAGATATTATCTAAAAGCATCAAATCACTTACATTTGACCCACTATGTATTAGTAGAGCGATACTTAAAAGTTAGTAATATATATACTTCAACTCCCGACCTATATATAAATATATAAATATATATATATATCTTTTTAATTAATTAATTAAGGAATTTCCAAGTTTTTTGGCCTTGAGAATAATTTCTTTCGATCGAGTTCTAATTTCTTTCAAATCACTTGCATTTGACCCACTGTGTGTTACAGTAGCGATACTTAAAAGTTTAGTAATATATATACTTCAACTCCCGGCCTATATAATATATATATATATATATATATATCTTTTTCTAACTAATTAATTAAGGAATCTCCAAGTTTTTTGGCTTTGAAACTAATTTCTTTCGATCGAGTTCTAACTTTTAATTTCTTTCGATGGAGTTTGAGAGCGCGAAGGATTAAAGAAGGTATCCCATATACTAATCCTTTAGTCAAACAAATAATTAATCAAACAAATAATTAAAGCGGAAACAACAAAGCAAAATTTTCTTGTGGACCTATGCCACAAATCTGCACTATCAAATCAATCAATTACAATCAACAATCATAATAATCTCTCTAGCAAACTCTCAATCTAATCAACCCAACATGGGTGATTCTCTCACAACAACCTAAAGCTATCTTAGCTTTCTCTCACAACAATACAACTCTTTCTATCTCACACACAAAAATCTAAACAGAAACTGCTTATTTATACTAACATAAACTTGGGCTCCAAGAATTCATTTTCTATTAGGATTCTTGTCCACCAATCAAAAGACTCTAGAAAAATCCTAAACCAAATCTAATTAGGAATTGAGTTAAAATCCTAACAATCTCCACCTAATTAGGATTGTTAGGATTTTGACTCAAATCCTAATTAGATTTGGATTGGGATTTTTTAGCCCTATTGCTTGGTGGAAAAAAAGACTTGGTAAACAAGAATCCTAGTAGGAAAGGGATTCTTGGAGGCCAAGTTTATGTTAGTATAAATAGAGAGTTTCTCTATAGTTTTTTGTATGCTTGGAGAAAAGATGTAGTCTAAGGGTTAGATTTGGGTGGAGACACCCCATAGGACAAAAGGATGGTCCTCATGGGTGTGTGTGTGATTATTTGGTTTGGTTGCTGTGATTGTTAGTTTGTAGAGATCGAGCGAGAGTGCTCAAGATTGTTTGGGTTTGGTTTAGGATTGATTGTTAGATTGGGTTGAGAGATTGAGTGAGAGTTATTGATAATTATGTGTTGATGTAATTTTCTATAACTAGTGGATTTCTCTTCTCATCCGTGGACGTAGGCAAGTTCAGTGCCGAACCACGTAAATTCTTGTGTCTTGTGTGGATGTTTATTATTTTAGTTGCTTCCGCTTGCATTGTTAATTTGATAGATTATAGTTTGGGATATCCGGGTTACAACAATTGGTATCCGAGCTCAGGTTGAATGGATTGGAGGTTGCCCGGTAGTCCAAACTTGTGATATGGTTCGTCAGATTTGTTGTCGTGGAGATTGCCAAATTGTGCTGCTTGATGATTGTTTTGAAGATTGCTCAGCTTTGGATGGAAAGCAAGATCGGATTCAGGATTAAAGTTGAAGATGATGCAGTGAAGATGAAGACACACAAGAGAAAATTGCTTGAAGATTGGGAGACTTTCGTTGTAGGTGGAGCCATGCACGTCCTTGAAGATTGAAGATTGAAGATTTGATGGAATTTGAGTCAAGGTGGAGATTGTTAGGATTTTGACTCAAATCCTAATTAGATTTGGATTGAGATTTTTTAGGCCTATTGCTTGGTGGAAAAAAAGACTTGGTAAACAAGAATCCTAGTAGGAAAGGGATTCTTGGAGGCCAAGTTTATGTTAGTATAAATAGAGAGTTTCTCTATAGTTTTTTGTATGCTTGGAGAAAAGATGTAGTCTAAGGGTTAGATTTGGGTGGAGACACCCCATAGGACAAAAAGATGGTCCTCATGGGTGTGTGTGTGATTATTTGGTTTGGTTGTTGTGATTGTTAGTTTGTAGAGACCGAGCGAGAGTGCTCAAATAGAGACCGAGTGAGAGTGCTCAAGATTGTTTGGGTTTGGTTTAGGATTGATTGTTAGATTGGGTTGAGAGATTGAGTGAGAGTTATTGATAATTATGTGTTGATGTAATTTTCTATAACTAGTGGATTTCTCTTCTCATCCGTGGACGTAGGCAAGTTCAGTGCCGAACCACGTAAATTCTTGTGTCTTGTCATGAATGTTTATTATTTTAGTTGCTTCCGCTTGCATTGTTAATTTGATAGATTATAGTTTGGGATATCCGGGTTACAACATATATATATATATATATATATATATCTTTTTCTAACTAATTAATTAAGGAATCTCCAAGTTTTTTGGCTTTGAGACTAATTTCTTTCGATCGAGTTCTAACTTCTAATTTCTTTCGATGGAGTTTGAGAGCGCGAAGGATTAAAGAAGGTCTCCCATATACTAATCCTTTAGTCTTGAAGATTATGCGCATGAAATAGATCGCAAGTTTGTGAGTTTATTTTCACTTCACCCACTAAAAGGTTTTGAAATTAAACAAAAACTTGACATGTATTTTTCTTTAGACTTAGCTGCATGCATCAATGAACACTGAATATTAGTAGTTAGAGAACTAGATGTTTTTTTTTTCAAGATGAATGATACCGGAACTCGAACCCTAGTTCTTAGAGATGAATGACAAGCATCCAACCATAAAAACAGAAGAGAACTAGTAGAAAACTAGATGTTAAAACGTGCATTTTATTTATCAATATCGACAACAACAAGAACAAAAATTTATGTGATTTGTAAAGAAATTAAATATCTGGCCAAAAAAAAACCAAAGAAAATATAATTTATATATGATTGATATAAAATTCAAACTATACGAACAATATGGTACCTGGCAATTTTTCTTTTCAACAGATAAATTAATAGGATTAGACTCCATGGCAGTGATGATGTTTTCAAAATCATTTTGTACAGATATATAATTAATTAACTGTCCAAATTTTCATTTATCCTATCAAAATATGGCACGCAAGTAGATTATTGAAAAAAAAAAAAAACTGGCTATATATTGGGACATGAATGAACCGTCCCACATTTCATTACCTATCAAAATGTGGCACGACAAGTAGCTTACGAAAAAAAAAAAAAATTCTGGCTATATATCGGACATATGAATGAACCCTAGTCAGAAGGTACATTTATATTCGAATTACGTACCCTTGACAAATCATAACTGTAAAAGAAGAGATATCCAAAGAAGATATATCATAATGCGTTCGTGTTCCGAAGTTGTTCCTAGGTAAACATTGAAGGCTTAATGAGAAAGTCGAAACATTAGAAGGCGTAATGAGAAAAACCCGAAGTTGTTCTTAATTAAGCCATTAATTAGCTGCTATAGCTCTCTGCCAAAATCCCTAAAAACCCTATATATAGCCATTTGATTATCCAAATAATATAATATAATGTCTAAAAATGTTCGATATTCTTACTATTATTAGTATATACTTTATACTATATAATATATGCAACATTTTGTATACGAAACAATATTCCATTTGTAAAAAGATTTCGAGCAACATTTTGCATATGCATATAAAAAGTTGTAAACACATATAATCACGATATCGAATAGCTTCATCTCTCCAGAATTTGAAATGCTAAACAACTGGAGGATAACTACTTATTACTATAAACAGCAATTTCGTTGTCCGAACCTCTTTGCTTTGTGTTTGCAGTATTTTGGGTATATATATACCATCTTTCAACGTTGCCAATTATGCAACAAGGGAAAAGTGTAGAACGTACTATGGTACGGAAAATTCCCACGTGTCGATGTTTGAATTGCTCGACTTCTCTCGTCTCTCGACACGTAGTTGACATTGATTTGATTTATGTAATATCCAAATGACAAGGAAATCTGTCCTGGATCCTTGGGGGTTGTCAATCAGTTAATTGATGGCAGGTGTCGATTGCTAGTTAATTACATGAAGGTTCAAAAGGTACCCAATCAGCACACAATCGCAGAGATTTTGTTAAGCATAAGCACCCACTAAAATTGTCTCCATATATTGGTGCTACATTAATTTCATTTCTATGTTAGTATATACGATGAATTCCATATATATAGAAGCTGATATGGGTGACTCATAATGTCTTTGATAATAAATAGTTAAGATTCCATATAAAAAGTCCTAAAGGTGAAATGACATGTATTAGAATTAATGTTTGACATTGTACAATTAATGATAATACAACGATTGATTAGTTTGAGTGATTTGACATTTGTTCACTGGTAAACATGTCTACAAATTTCTCCAACTTGTAAAGTCTATTAATCTTGTAAAAAAAAAGTCTATTAATCATGCCTTTTTCTTTCTTTTTTTTTTTTTTAAAAAGTTTGGTTTGTCTTTGTATTGGTTTAATCAATTAATGGAGAATTTGCACTATAAACTTTAATTTTGGCTAATGTATGGTACCCAAACAATTAATTAATTTTGGACAATTAACACCTAAAATTGGTAGATTTTTGACACGTGGTATCCAAGCCATTTGACACAGGCGAAACTTAAAGTTTGTGGTGTAAATTGTCCATTTATTGATAATTTGTGCACTTTGGTATTTAAGCCCTTTTGTATTTGATTTGATTTTCTTGTTTCCACGTTTGTTTATACAGCTGAAGGCTTTCTATTTCTATTTATTATTTTATTATACTTTACTAGATATTTGACCCACGCTTCGTGACAGATTGAGAAGATTATGGAAAGATTGAGTCTTTTTATTGTTTATGTTGTGTTTCAGACTTTCAGTATATTAATTAAGTGGTTTGTGAAGATTTTGATGTTTCTTTTAGGACACTCTCAATTTTCTGTTTTGTATATATATATTGAATGTTTTAAAGCCATGATTTAAGTTACCTAAATAGAATGTATCAACTCCTTTGTTTAAAAATTATTTAGGATGTTGGTTCTGGATTATATGATCAATAGGTGTTTGTTGACTGTATATGGTGTAACCGTGTAAGTGAGAAGTCAATGAGGAAATAGTTTATTATAATGCAAATCGTTTGTTTTATTTATGATACGATAAGAAATTTGATTGAAAAAAATTACTTTATGAGAAATTTATTTCATGAATGAAACAGAAGATTTCTAGCTCTTGACATGACTAATTAGGACAAAATGCTTTCGAGTACTTCATGAAAATCGCAAATCATGCAATAACTTTTAACCGACACTTGAATAACTTCAATCGGATATGTGGATCGAAAATTATACGATATTACATAGACCGTCAATCGGAACCACAAAATTTCGTAAGCATTTTTTAGAATCAAAAAATTAAAATTGGCTTCTGAGTTCTCATGAAAATTATAGATCATGAAATCACATTTTAATAGACACTTGAATCACCTTAATCGGACAAATAGAACAAAAAAAATAAAAGTCGAAGCGTTAAATCGTCCAACCCATAATTGTAAAGGATTAAATAGCATAAAAGTATGAGGATCATTTGATAAATAATCCAGTAAAAAAAATATTTGTTTATGGAAACCAAACATAAAAATTCCCTCTTGAACTCTCGTCGAAACTCATTAATCAAATTCAGCTTTCAAGCCCTTGACGAAAGTCGTAGATCACAAAATAACTTTTTAACCGACACTTGAACAACCTCAATCGGACAAGTGGACCGAAAATTATACAATATTAGATAAAACAGGCGCAATCGAGAGCACAAAATTTCATAAGCATTTTTTTAGAATCAAAACATTAAAATTGGCTTCTGGATTCTTAATGAAAGTTGTAGATCATGAAAATTACCTTTTAATATACACTTGAATCACCTTAATCTGACAAATAGAACCAAAAAATACAAAAATAAAAGCCGACGCATTAAATCATCCAACCCATAATTGTAAAGAATTAAATAGTATATAGCATAAAAGTATGAGGATCATTCGATAAATAATCCAACAAAAAAAATTTCTATATGGAGAATGGGGCGCCTCACGAAGGGTAACTTTTTTGCAAACTTCCCAAAACACCCTCAGTCCTTAACCAAAATAACAAAAAAACCGAATATTAAAATACCGAAATACCATTAACAATTTGTTCTTGGGTATATGTGGTGCATCTTATAATTGGATAAAAGGGTAATTTTTAATCCAACTTTAATAGATGTTATAGATATAAAATAGATACTATAACTAGAAGGTGAAAATACCCGGCAAGTCCCTCTATCAATTGGGTCCCTCTACTAAAAGAAAATCAATTCAGTCTCTTTTCTTAGCAACAAGGATTGAATTAGTCCCTCTACTTGTCAAATTAGGTCAACTGAGTCCAATTCGATAACGGTGAAAATTTGGCCATTCACTATTACTGACGTGTCATGTTAAGTGATGACAAGTCAATTGACACGTCAAAATTTTTTAATTTTTGAAAAATAAGATCAAAAAGTCTAAAAAATAAAAACGATTTATATATTAGTTAGTAATGACAAAAATGGTGGGCCTTACAAAATATATGAGACTATATTTTCTTCTTTTTTCTTCAAAATTCTTTTTCTGGAAATTCAAAAATAAAATGTCATGCCACATTAACGCTTAACAGTACACGTTAGCAAGTTAATTACCTCTGTGAGCAATAGGACTCAATTGACCCGATTTTGCAAGTATTGAGCCTCTTCTTTACTCCTTCATCCTTACCATGAAATTGTTAGAATAATCAAATATATATATATATATATAAAGAAATTGTTAGAATAAGATTATATATCAAATTCTATATATCTATATCAAATGAACTGTAACCAAGGTTTTTGAAACCGGGCCGACAGTTGAATTGGAGAGGGGTCCAGTCGTTAGTTCGACCGGTTCAACCGTCGGTCCGATCCAATGAGATAATTGAAGTTAAAAAAAGAATTCTAATATATAATAAATATTATATGTTGCATAACAATGACACAAAAAACATTCTGGTAGAGTGGTTAAGTAGCTCATGCTTTTTTCACAATATCCGGTCAATGTCGGGTGTTGACTAACCAGAAAATGGCATGTCCTCCGGAACGGATAGGCATCCGATACTTGGTTTAACCGATCCAATCCGATTCCGAAAACCATGATTGTGACTACACTTTTTTTGTTTTTTTCTTTTAAATCATGACTAGTTGATTAAATTTCAAATTAGTACATTACAGATAAAGAAAAGTCAATAAAATTAACACAACAAAGAAAAGGAAGAAGAGTGATGCAAATTTTCATTTTTAATCTCACGCCCTCGCCCACAACCACAAGTGCACCTTTACCCGTTTTCTTTCTTTTCTCCCTAATTTAAACGCGTTTTTAATTTTTTATATTGATGATCTCAGTTTGGAAAATTTATTAAATTAAATACGTCAAATCAAATTGAAAAAAGAAAATGAGAAGTTCACCGCTTCACACATGGCTGACTGATCTATGATGAAAGTCAACTAATTGACCAATTAAACCGATTTTTGGCAATGCTTGCAGATCTGGATAACATCATATGGAGATGACAACATTTTCTAGTTTGAGCTTTAGGTTTTGAGCTTCTTTTTTTTTTTTTTGTTTACACAAAATAGGGTTTTTGAGCTTTAGAATCAATGTTGTAATAATCGGTCCGGACAGTGAACCGGCAAGCACCATCCGAGCGCATATAGAGCGCGGGGATCGAGAAAATCAATGACCTAGTACAGACTTCAGGGAGTCACTTCCGCTGCTACCAGTTTTTTATTTACATGCTCCTTGGGGCTCACTTGCTCGCTGGTGGTTTTTTACACAATCACATTTCCGATGGCCTTGAGTTACAACTATGCACATCGAGACTCTGTTACGGCTGGGCCAACCTAGAGGTAATTTCTGATGATATTCAAACATATTTTATTGTTTAATCTAACGATTATTCTTGGTTATCTTGTGTGTATCCAAACATCTAAACAATATTTTATTGTTTGATCCAATGGTAATTCTTGGTTTTCATGGGGGCTTGACACCTGGTGAAATTGGGGATCAACACTTGTCACCTCCAATGGCCAATTAAAAAAAGGACTATTAATGTAATAATCCTCAGATATTTCAATTTTATGCTTTTAAGTCCCGATGATATTTTTTAGGAGTCCTTCAATTTAATCTATTTTACATTAAGGCCCTCAAACATTTATCCTTTATATAATTTAATCATCGAACTAATTATTTTATGCAATTAAATCCTTTAATTTCATTTCTTTAAATTTTAACTTTTATTATTTAAACACGTTAATACTCTATGAATTATTTTTAATACTTTTATATTATTAGTTTTTAAATTTGTGAGGGTGAGAATTGTCATGTGTACAAATAATAAGAGTGTCACCGCAACTAATGAACATCCTTTCCCTTTCAGTATTAAAAAAAACGAAAAAATTCATTTCCATTCCCTATTCTCCTTTTCTAGTTGGAATTGTACAACATTTCATACTTATCCAATTTATATAATCTGGTATGTAGCAAAAAATTTTATATTTCTGGAAAAAGAAAAAATATTAAAAGTATCATCATAGATTTAGAGAAAAGAAAAAAAGTACTCCGTATTATGCACACATTTCCATCTTTTACAATTTCAGCCAATTATTAATCCTCATGAAACTTAACAAATTACTAGAAATATACCCCTTTTAAGTTGTTCTAATAAAAGTAAGCTCCATTGATTCAAAAAAAATAAAAGTAAGCTCCTCATATCATATGCTGCTTTTGTTCTTTCAGGATTAGCTAGTGTGTGTATATATATATGGTAAATTATACAATACACCGACGGTGGAGTTTAGCAGACTACATAAGTGGGTCCTGAAGGGTGACATGTGTCCTCTAGGGACTAGATTGAAATATTTAAAACTTAATTAATTAAAAAAATGGACATGTGTCAACTCCACAACCCGCTTGTGGAGTCCAAAATTTACACTGCCGGTATATCAAATATATATATATATATATATATATATGCGTTTATATATAATACACTGTCAGTGGAGTTTAGCAGATTGCACAAGCAGGCCTTGAAGGGTGACATGTGTCCCCTAGGGACTAAATTGAAATATTTAAAATTTAATTAATTCAGAAAATGGACATGTGTCAACTCTACAACCCACTTCTGAAGTCCAAAATTTACACCGCCGATGTATCAAATATATATATATATATATATATAGCCTATTTATAAAGAGGGATTGGCAGAGAGGAGGATCTTGAGATATGGTTTAATTTGGAGAGGCCATGATTCAAATCCTCATATACAAGAATTAAGTTTGGGGGTGGGATCGGACTCGATTGACCCAATCTTGTGAGTATATAGATTAAATTGACTCAATTTTATGATTACATGGACTAAATTGATATTTTTTTAGTATATAGTCGAAATTGAACATTTTAGTGTAGTACTTGGACCTCTCTCATATTTTAACCGGAACAAATAGAGGGTAAGTACTAAAATTTAAAATATTTATTATGGTAGGGATTTTTTTTTCGATATTTAATATAATAAAGTATTAATGATTATAATTGTGCCATATAACTTGATGGCAGTAACAATTTACTGGATATGTAGCATTTGTAAAAAGAAAAAAAAGCGCCAACATGTGTGTTGGTAAGTAAAAGAAACTTTCCAAGTAATTACACCGTTCAACATGGACTATACTATATATCAGCTAGCGGGATCCACGACCACATTATGTGGGGAACAATCAAGATATTTTCATCTGACACAGTTTCACGCCTCGCTGCATTATTAATTAAGTAACATAAGGATTTGACTCATTTGAGAAAGAAAAGCCAAAATGAGCCTCTCGAAAGCACAAAGTCAAGTAGTTCCTTCAGTTTCTATCTGTGAAGCATATATATATGGATACAAAATGAACCCACACTTTATGAAAAGGTCCCTCAACATTCTTGCATGGTTGCCCTACCACACAACTTGTTTAATAATATCTTGGATTGATTTGATCAGCTTATCAGTTATCAGTAGCATAATTAAGTCTTTGATGACTTCATCTTCTATACACGACCAAAAGTTTCGAAGATTAAAAGTAAGCAGATAAATGACCAGGAAAAATAGATATATAGCGCATATATATTCATGTGTTTTACTTTATGACTTTGCATGATTTCATATACATTTGCACATTGCATTACTTCTATATATCTATGTATTTGTCCAATATATAATATATATATGCTTTTTAAATCCGAGATCTTATTTAGGGGAATAAGTGTCAACCCCTTTGAAGCAACCACTTATTAATGGTAAAGATCAATATATATGATCTCTAATATGTGATATTATTCCGCACTCTCATATATAACTCTCCAATTCTCACTAGACACATCAAGAACCCTACTTTTTGACTGTTGGAGAGGGTCCCTCGGATCATCTAAAGGTCCTTACTCTAATAGTCTCTCTTTCAGACCACATGGAGCTTTCTCATTTTCAAAACAGACACGTACAATTTGACATGATCAACAAAGTGATATTTCTTATATATACTACATATCTATCATCACGGTTTCTTACATATTCTTAATATATAAAATTGAGGTTGATTGAGTTGATAAGACTTTGGACCTCTGCTTGTATAAGGTTGGGGTTCAAGTTGTGCCAACAGTCCCCATTGGTGGGTGATTAGTAAGTACCTCAAGTCATATATTGAGTTCTCTGTTAATACACAACCCGCGCCACATGGTGCGGGTAAAAATCTAGCCTAAAAACTGCCAGCAATCTTCTCGCCTGTAAATTAAAATAACCCAAGAGAGGCATTCTTTCATCATTCACAGTTTCCGGCTCTAAACTGTAAACTGTCTCTGAGACTTGTGGCATACCCTGACCCTTGATTGGGGCTGCCTCCCCTCACCTAAACTTAAGTATGTAGCGAAAAAAAAAAAAAACATATTCTGAATTAATATATAAGACCTACGCGCACGGAGCAGGATTCGAAAATAGTACTATATAATAATTAATGCCAAGTCTATTATTCATTTTTTGTGATTAAGTTGGAAGTAATGATCTTATTGGTAATATATGTTTGTCCTTTGATTAATATGATTAAATATACTTAGTACGGATACACAGTTTGGAGACGACGAAAAAGGATTAAAAGAGGCCGAGACAAATAAAGATAAAGAAAAGAAAGATAAGCGATTGGATTTGGATATATATGCTTTTGAATCTTCAAACAAAGATTGGATTTGGTTGGGCCGGGAAAAAGAGAGATCTCTAAATATATTCTATATAGCTGTTCATCATAATTATTATCATTATGTTATGGTTGTAGTCACAAAATTATGTTGTTCTTGTGGTTGACGGTGAAAATTGGTTAATCAAATTGACGTACGGTATGCCTCCAATGAGTAAGATGGATCTTCAAAAAGGACCCCATTTGAGAGAAGAAAAGTTTTAGTTCCAGCTGGAGAGTATCTCCGAAAGTGCATGAATTATTGCTAGGGTTTTGTTGTTGGGTTGAGGTAAATATATAGAAGAATCTCACTTTCTTTTTTCTTTTTATATATATAGAAAAAGAAAAAACCAATCAAAATTGGCAAAGCTCCCTCCTTCAAAGGTTGACGATGATTTTGATAACTCTAGCAGCCCCCACTTTTGCTGGCGTAATTAATTTTGGCCTTATAATAGAAATAATTTGTCCTCTAAACTTTCAAAATTCAGAATAATTTGAGAGGTCAATTGTCCTCAATTTGGAAAGTTCAAGGGATAATTTATCATGAATTTAGAAATTCATAAGGTGAATTGTCGTGATTTGAAGTTAAAGGGACAAAATGTCCTTAGCGTTATAGTTTAAGGGGTAAAAGGCTAATAAGCCATTAATTTTCCATCAAAATAAATAGTTAAATAAATAAATTACCCAGTATACACTATACTCATATGTGTGGGCTCTCATCATCTTTTTTTCATCTTTCTTAACCCTCTAGCTAATACTAATGATTAACACTCTTTTGCGCCATGGCCAAACAAAAGGCTCCAAGAATAAAGAAAAAGCTTTATAGCTTTAATAATTCTCGCAGTTTTAACATCAAACCCTTGTGAATTCTATGGCGTTATCAAATTCGAAGACTATATCTATAGTATTAATTGTTTCATGGCTGCTTTTTTCATGATTAGTTTTGGTTCCTTTAGCATGGGTCGTTTTCGTGAGTTTTAGCCTGTCATCCATTACCGCAATATATCTTCATAGTTCATTCGGCCGCCTCAACTCCTTTTTTTCTTGTCTTCTTCAATTACATATATCCCTTTAATTGCTAGAAAGCCAGAGAACAAAAAAGAGTAATCCGCATGTCTTCCTAAGAATGATTACTGTTGGCATTATCTATTTAAGAATATGGGGCCCGAGTTGTGATCCCACTCAACGTTCGGGCAATCTTTGTTACTAATCTTTCTTGGTTGTTTTAATTTGTACGTAACTAATATAGGTTTTCCAATAACATCAGCCACTTCAAATGTGAAGCCTTAATATAGTAGGTTTATTAGAGTGTTGAACTTTTAATTAGTTCTAATATCGTTGATTCGAATTCTAAAGATTTAAGTTTTATAGATTGTTTAATTTGTTTGTAACGCCATAAACAAATACTATAAGGGTTTATATATAATACATCGCCACTGGATTTTAGCAGACTGCATAAGCGGATCTTGAAGGGTGACATGTGTCCCTAGGGACTAGATTGAAATATTTAAAATTTAATTAATTCAGAAAATGGAATTGTGTCAACTCCACAACCCGCTTGTGGAGTCCAAAATTTACACCGCCAGTGCATCAAATTTACCCGAAGGAAAGAAAAACATTCCCAACTACCATAAATCGACATTTGATCCAATAAAAAATGTAACAACCGAACAAAATGTTATAATGGGTTTGTTTTTCAATTCATCATTTCAACCATGGGTATTTGTATGTAGAATTGCTCCTTGATTCGAGTACGTATCCTTTCTTTTGGTTATATTATATCCGTTTACGACTCTGCTGCCTGCTTTCTCGTGGCAATATCCAAATTCCAAATGACATTGTTGGGTTGAATATATAACGATATATTCTGGTTTGAAATGATAGCGCCAAGACTATATATAACACGTTTATAACATTTTACATAGGGGGAACAACGAATCCTTCTATTTGGCCTAGAGACAGAGTTATTGTTACATTAATTAATCCATTTGTATAAGTAAGCATATAAAATTCATTTACTTAATTTACTATATTTATAATTTATATATATTTTTTGTTCAAAGAATGATTTTATATATTTCTTCCAAAAAAAAGAATGATTTTTAGTAAAATAAATTTCTAAAAAAACTTAACAAGGTCCAAGACTTCCGTGGTAAAAATAATAGTATGAGCCATAGGCCCAGCCCATGTAACAAAAGCTGAACCGGTCTATATGTGGAAACGAAACGAAAAACCTTCACTTATATGGTGGGAAATTTATGACCCAACCAACCCAATTCTTCGAGTTGCGAATTGCGAGTTTTGTTAACAAATAACTTCTGTCTCTATTTATTCTTCCACTTTTGTTTTACACAGTAAATTATTCTGTGTAACAAGTGACATGACATGAATGATAAATCAATAGCTATACTATACACCATACTTAAAGTGAAATTTTAGAATATCGACATGGCTAGAGAAGCATAAACGAAATACTGACAAATGATTGAATATCAATTGATCTTAGTAAAAATTGGACGAGGAAACAGGATTAAACCAATTTCTAATTTGGTCAAGTTTTTCAAGGCTGGGCAGTACAGAAAACAAAAACTGCCCCATGGGCTATCGTCAGAGTTACCCTTTCCATTCCAACTAATGCACTCCGCGGCGATTCTAAGGCTGATTCTGGAAAAAGAATATGTTCATACCCTTTCTCCATAAGAGTTTTCAAGTACTCGAACACCAGGGCCATATATCAATCGGCAACGTTCATGAAATGAGCCAACCAATCGAGATACTACTTCCTTAAAAAACATGGATGCCACCTGTTAAGACACATCAGAAGATTAAAGATGATCCAACCTACCTCTTCATGCATTAGTTATTATAAAGCCACACAAGCCATAAGCAGAGAAAGATCTACAATCGCCTTTAGAACCACAAGGGGAGGGGGATTATTGCAATCCCCTTAAATTGAAAAGAATTGAAATATATGTTGATCCTAGCAGATGTACGAATTAAAATATGTAGCCGGTCACTAGCAGTAAAATTCTTTAAAAATCATGCAGCTGATGATAAGAGCCACAGTTTCATAACAAAGAATTGAGAAAGAATCAACCCCTGAACTAGAATACAAAAGCTAACAATTATGAAGAAGAGCAGAGTTACGGTTAAATGCATATAAAACATTTTAAGGGCAAAGTCAAGTAAAACAACATAGAAGTAATGATTAGTGGATGCTAAACATGTTCAAAAGAAAACACAGTTATACACTGCTGAAATGTAGATGCTAAGAAGAAAGATGTATATGCAGTACACATACAAAACCATAGTCATGCACAGAATTGGTAATGATCTACTCGCAGACAATACCTGGCGGTATAGCGGTGACTGAAACTTAAAGTCCACAAGAAAGTAAAGGCTGCAAGATCCTGGAACTGGTCCAGGATTGAATTCCCAAATGTTTATCAAATGATCAAAAAGGTTACTTTCTGATGCGGTTGACTGCAAGGACATAAATATGACAATATAGGAGTCAGATCATCAGCAAAAGATGAGAGGAAAAGATTACATGCACAGAGGACCAGATAGCTACAAATAATCCATACATACTATGTCATTTCAATTTCAAGCAGTAAAAGGGATCACACTCATGCTCCAAAAGCACACAGGTCAAACAAATAGTACTGAAATGGAAAACGTGCTGCTGTAGAGCCTCCAAGCAAACTTTGAGTTCAAGTTTGTTTAAACTGGATATAAGTAGCTAAATGCTAATAGCTTCATTGACTGCAGCTGCCTACTTGCTTCATATCTGCCTTGGTGGAAGTTATGTTGAAAAGATGAAATACTACATCCCAATTATGTCTTTTTCAACCTAGTCTAGAATGATGTATCCGAGTTCCATAAATGCATTATACAGAAGTCAAATGAAGTTGCTTGAAAACACGCTCACACAGTTTCAAAACAACTGAACAGAACCATGTTTAGCTCTTAGATCCTTATTGGCAACAGTTATACATTCTGTACTGCTCCACTCCAATTCAGAAATAGAATTTCACTACTTGGTTAAGGTTTAATTAAGTTTATATAGTAATAATAGATTATAGCATGCACAATTTATATATTTCCACTAATCTTAAGCATACAGAAAAGAAAATGACAAATCACACAAAGTAGTATACGGATAAACTTTACAACTTAATGAAATTCAAATTGTTACCCTAAGGCCTAATCCTAACCTCACTGATAGACATAAGATCCTCTAATTAGCATATTCCAACATTTTCAGTATCAAAATGCAACATCTTATTACAATAAACATTGCTAAGTAGTATATATTAAAAACTCAAAGAAAAAGAAATTAAAAACTAAGCAAGGAGAAAGGCAGCTGATTTGAAGAAAAAAGTTGACAATTACCTTTACAAACTTTGGTTTGCTTAATTCAACGTGAGAAACATAACTCTCAACAAGAAACTTAAATCCAATCTCTAATTCAGCATCAAAGGATCCATCTGGATATCGTTTAACTATATCAGACCGCTGACACCAAGGAACAAACCCATGATACAAATCAACAGCTGCAACCACATCGAATAACTGCTCGGGCGAATACCTAATCATCAAATGAAATCATTTAAATTTTTCCTGTTTACGGCGCTTCAATCCAATTATAAAAAAAGTCTCATACAAATCCAAAGAAGCTTTTAATAAAAATTACCCCATGACCATCCTTTCCTCGTATACTTTTGATAAAACACCGCCTTCTTCGCCGTCACCGCAGCCTAGAAATCGTCTCCTTTGGAGTGTGTAATTATCGCATAAGCTAGTTAATGATAGATTGGAATCCTCTTTGCGTGAACCGGTGAATGGAAGAATCGACGGCGTTTGGATACCGGCAATGTTACTAAACCATCGGATTTGATCGAATTTCCGGGAATGTCCTCCGTTCCTAACGTGCCTAACTAAATGGCTGATCCCATTCCTATGGGATATGACGGACCCCACCGCCTTCGAGGTCGATAAAAATGGCGGCATTTGTAAATTTTAGGAATTGGGGGAAAAAGGCCCAAGTTTTGAGGAAGCCGGTAACTGTTAGGAATTAAAACACACACAAAAGAACAAAAGGAAGAAGATTGAGGGACATGAAATTGGTGAAGATTAATATGGGCGAACAAATTCGAGAAAGAGAAATTGGGAAACCCTAGTTTGACACGGAAAAGAGACGTACCTTAGAAGATCAAGAGATTGTTAATTTCGAGCAGTAGAACGAGATTCTAGGATATACTTATGCTTTCAAATTCGGTTTGCTTGGGTGTTTTCTCAGGGTCCCCAAATTACTCTCTAAAAATGACGATGGAGATTTTGAGAACGTGGGCATTTTTAATTTAAATTTTTTCTTAGAAACTTCTTGGCCATTTTGTTTTACTAACTTTTTAGATAAATAATGATACTCGATTTATTAATAATCTGAATTCCGAATTACTTTTGGCCAATTTTATTAAGGTGCGTTTAGTAGAATGGTACAGTAGTAGTGTGATTGACACTGTTTATAATACTGTATAGATGAGAATACACTATACACGTATAAATCAAATTAGGTACTGTACAGATGAGATTATTATAGCAACGATTGAAACGGAGATTATACTTAAGACTCCGTTTGACCGGCAAACCAGCCCAACAACCAGTAAACTGATACACTAAACATGACCTTAGATGTTTATGTTATAATGTTTTTAATGGATTTTTTTTTTTAAATCATGGATACCATTTTACCACCGTTTTATTATAGTGAAATGAACGTTTACTATCTTTACCAATCTCCTCTCTATTCCATGCCAATCTAGTAAGAATAGAGACTACTTATCATCTTGACTATCATGATTCATGAAATTTAAAATTAGTTGAACATGTACTATACCTAAAATTTATCAAACAAAGGTTAAATTAAATGAAGCATTAAACATTAGTTGAATTTGTAGTTATACCTAAAATTAGATCATGCAAAGCCTAATTTATCAAACAAAGGTTAATTTAAAATTATTAGGGTTTAAAACCTTCATCAAAGATTAATTAAGGTTTGTTCTTAATATTTTTCAGTGGTTAAAAAAGTTTTCACTCTTATAATTTCACATGTATTACATGAAGTTGGCTACAACTACAAAGTCAATAGGAGCTCAACTGTTAGCCCAACCATAAAGCATTTTTCAAATTCACTCTTCCGCTCTACCTTCCTAGAGTATATCAAGAAACTCAATTTGCATTCCTTACCCATAACTCAACTAGGAAAGAGTCGAGAGAGATGGTTTGAAGAAAAGCCACTCGAAAAACACTCTTTTACTGCAAAATCAACAGAAATGGCGACCATGTTTGTGTCGACCACTTCTATGCATTGGTTTAGCCATTGTAGGCAGCTTTACATACAAACTTTTCCTATCGCATTACAAAATTGCATGATATTGAGAATCATATGTACAGATAGAAAGAACATCAGCAAAAAAAATCCAACAGAAAAATATTAATCTCGGCCCAAAACTCATATTTCTAGCGCTAATGCCACACTTGCCAATTGCCATATTTACAGAAAGAAAAGATCCTACATCAACTACTCAAATCTCTGTTGGTGTCACATACATATGCATATGCAGGTAACACACATACATTAAGTAATCAAAATTTAGGCTACAGTAGTCGCCAAAATTCATATGTAAAGTTTAAGTTTCCTTCGGTTTGCTCGCTGTATCTGTGTGTCACTGGTGGCAAACCTTCATCTTGCTGCAGCAACAAACTTTTATTCTACTTCTACTAAAGGAGGCTTCACCTTATGGAACAACCTAAAAACAATGAGAAATGCTACCTGGTAAGTTAGGACTTAAAAAAGATACATATATTATCGTCTTGATGAAGTAATGAATTTCACCTGATCATGGCAGGAAGCATCATCGGTTACCAGAGTTTTCAGCTTCTTGGAGCTGCATGCACCGCTAGCCTTTTGGCCTTCCTCTTCATCTACAAAATTCTGATCTGATACTTCTGCAACAACCAAACATTTACTAGAGTTAAATAATTTTGCTAGCTAGATTATGTGACTTCAAAGGTATTCTTGCTTATAAGCACATTGAAGACAAATTAAGATGCATATAACATGCAAAATTTTTAATTATGAGACACCAAAAGAGTATGTATAAGACTAATTGCAAAATTTTCGATTTCAAATGTTAAGCTTTAACATGCATGTACCCTTATCATATATATAGTTGAATCATGATTATAGTAGGGTTAATTTGAAAACAGAACTGAGAGCATTTCAAGTTAAAATTTGACAGATAAACCATATAAGTCAAAACCTTTAACTTCAAGCAAGTCCAAGGTTGGATGAATAAACCAAGCTAATTCACAAAACAACACTTCAGATTGAAAAACTTTTTTGCATGTACATTGGTAATGGTGTTGGCTCTACAATGCAAGAGTTACACAAGCAAGTACAGGTACAAATAAACATGAAGAAGAGTTACAGACAAATTCAAGCTGGAAAAAGTATAATAATGATATACTAAGATGAGTGTGCACAAAGAACATACTTTACATGAAAATTATCAATGAATATATGAAAAGACCACTGCAGCCAACTCTTTTACCGTCACATGCCAATGAAGTTGTCTTGAGATACTGAGAATGACATGCATGATTCATGGAAGTGTCTAAAAGCTGACAGCCAGATACACAGAAAATCTCTTTCTTCACATTTAAATTGTTGGTGTTACCTCTTGATGAAGTACTATCTTGAACACTACGTGAGGCTAAAACGCGAGATTTAGATCCAGATCTGAAGTGCTGGATCCATGGACTTGCAACAAAGCAATGAGAGTCATCTGTTTTGTTTTGCTGATATCCAGGTCTTTCAAAATTGATCTTCTTCCAGCAACCGCCTCGAAGAACTTTAAACTGCAATAAATGTTGGAACAAACAGCAAATTAGATTTTGAAACAGGAAAAGCAAAGACCATAGAGAAGCAGAGATCAGTCTTGAACCTGGCCAGAAGAATTACAAAGGTTCCTAGATGATTTTGATCCTGACAACTTCTCCTTCTGCGAATTCCAGCCAAGAGAATTCATGGAATCATATAACTGGTTAACAAATGATGCTTCCATGGATTTAAGGTATAAACTGTGCTTCTCATCAGTCCATTCTGTAGAGGTAGATTCTACCACCATAGAATCCTGTTGGATTGTCATTAAAACACATGATCGTTGATCAGGAAGTTTCAAGAATAGCAAAAACACATAATTTTGTACAAACATGTTACATAATAAAGCAGTAAGGAATTAAAATTTTGGAAAAGGACCAACATTACAGTAAACTACATCTACAACTTGCATCAAAATTATCAAATATGTGAGGAAAGAAACTATTTGGTAGCTTAGCTTAAAACTGAGATGAAAGGGGAGAATCAATTTTCTAAGCTTTCAAGTTACGCAAATCCTCAATTAATAGTGCCCAACTACCAAAGCCATTCAAAAGTAAGAAAGTTACAATAAATTATCTCCAAACTTTATATTAATGCTCCTAACAGAAACATTAACATGCATGATTGAAAATGATAAAAATTTGCCATGTAGAGACCTATTAGTATATTAATCAGTTGCTTGAAAGTGGAGTTTAGAAGTTAATTAATTGCTTTAACAAGATAAACCCATATTAAATTTCCTACCTTTAACCAGAAAAAAAAAAAAAGGAAAAAAGGAAACGGAAAGAACCCATTTTTGATGCATAAATAAATAACCAAAAAGAACAGCTAAAAGGATAAGAAGAAGAGGGTATACCAAGCTTGGACCTTGTTCATGGTGAGCAAACTCGTGTGACATCTCACGAGTCAACTCAGAAGCAGAACCCTCTGAACTCGTCCGAGATTCAATCCTCCTGAAACCCTCCATGCAAAGAAAAGAGACACCACCAAAACAGATTCCCTGAATTCCAAAGATTAAAAAACCTCAAACTCGAAGAGAAAAATAAAAGGAAAAATTTTTTTATAAGAAGAAAGAAAAAGAGAGAAATATATATTTGAGAGAAGGGAAGGAGAAGGTGAGATGTAATGAGGGGGTGGTGTTTTGAGGAGGGACAAAAGAACGTTACAGTTGTCATCGCTTTTACACGTGTCACATTGCCACGTCACCTCGTAGGCTTAGCTAGCGAAAGAGCCAGATATTTGTTTGTGTTCAAAATATCTATCTCCCTTTTATTCATTTTAGTATTTAACTTGACAGATAAGTTCTTTTTTCTGGTTTTTGGATTTGGTCGTACTTTTATTAATTTTCTTCAATTCTTTCTAGTTTCGTTGTACCACTTCCTCATGTTTTTTTCCTATTTTTTATGGTTGATTTTTTAATATCATATCAATTTAAAAAAGATCCGACCAAAAAAAATTAAAAAATGAGAGATTTTATGAGGTAAACAAAAGAAAATTATTAATCCATTTAATTACTTATTATTAAAAGTCAAGAAGTTTAAAACTCGATTAATTAGTTCAAATGATTAATAATTATGTCTATTGCATTCTTTAAATAAGATCTTAATTTCAAATCATTTGTAAAAAAATAGACACTTAAAAGCTTTATTGATTTTTTATTCCGAATTAATGAAGATTTAAATTTGCAAATAAATTTGTAAGCATCAATCAATTTTAACAATAAAACATAACTTTACTAAAATTTGTCTTTTATAGGATGTAAGTCACAATATATCCCGTTTTATAAGGGATATTTTCATTTAATCATTTTTATTTTATGCTCCATTTTCAAGGATATAGTATTTACTTTAAGATAGATAGCTAAGGAAAAGGATAAAGTTAAGGATAAATAAAGCTGATAATCGCAAATATTCCAATTTGTGATATTTATGTTGCTTCTCATGATGGCTAAAGGTAAAATCAGCTCAAGCCTCAAAAGGGTCAAGACTCGAGAACTCATGATACGAAACTTAGATATTTTTGTAAGGAAAATGATTCATTCAGCGGATTCTTCTCTTTTAGAATGAGCATGAAAATGATAAAAGGGAAAAAAGAACCGATTAAAAATTATTTAAATAATAATAATAATAATAGGATATTTTTTTTGAAGAAAAATAAGTAATACTATGATTTAAACAAGTTGAAAAGGGAAAGACGGTGGAATATTAATTGAAATGTAACAAACTAGAAATGTCGTATTCAATTTTCAGTAGACAATTAGTCGAGCTACATATAAGTATCGCTGCACCTGACCAATATATGTTAGATTTAAATCAAACCAAAGTATCGAGCAATTAATTATAATTAATAATTTTTTTTGCGCAATTTGCCAATTTGAACATGAGATTCATGTCACTATGTCAGGCACATGCCGCTCATGGTTTTGCCTTCTGTAATCTGCCCTTCTTCAATCAAAGCAAATAAATTCCAAATTCTATTTAACAGCAAATCGGATTTGCGGTCCAGAAACATATAGAATCATTTAACGGACAAAAATGGAGTGACATGACTTGTTGTTAATGTTAAATATACATAGAAATGTTCATATAAAAATATGGGGATTTTGATAACCTCGGTCGCGCTTATATATGGTGGGAAAATGTTACAGTCAAAATGGATTTTGAACATAATTTTCTTTTTCTGGCTTTACAGTAGCTCTTATACACCACAACTTTTGGAGAAGAAGAGTATGGTGGTCAAAATGATTTCTAAATTCTAATTTCTCGAGTTGACCTTATTTGTGTCTCTCCAAGTAGTTCTTCACAAAACTCAAATCTCATATGATACCCTTTGGCCTTAGCAGAGAGTACCTGAGAGGAAATCTAAGATCGCCTACTCTCACAACCGGCATCACAGGGAGTGCTCCGATTCAGGTTTCTTGTTTCTGCTCACACTCGGGTATTACGGTTTCTTGGAGATCCATTTGACCTGCATCCGTAAAACGAACCAAGGATTACAAAAAGCATTCGGATACACAAAACAATTACCTAAAGCGAGCAAAGTTTACACATATCTATGTCATCTATGCACAGCAATTCCATAAACACCTAATACAATCTATGACAATGAACTAAGTCCACTTTCACGTTTCAAAGAGTAAGTTTATGTAGCGAAAATACAAAACGTTCCACATTTAACAAATTCTATTCCAGTGAATTCATTACTGATATATTTGCAATTGAGAGAAAGTGACAACAGAGGAAAGTGAGTGAAGAATAGATCCCATCTCTTTTTCATATGCTAAAAAGTTTTTTTATTATAGAAAAATAGTTTTAGGAACAAATGGAATTATAGGACAATTTGCTTCCTTGAAAGAAGAGGGCAAGAGCAAAAACCAACAAAACATGGTAACTAGCTGGCACATTAGCATACCAATTACCAAAATGTGTTTTTAATGTGTTTTGCTGTGACGAGGCTATATTAATTAGATCAATCAGCAACTAGGCACACTCAAAAACAACAAACCCATGAATAGCAATCCTTGAATATTGAAAAGACTAGTTTTCATCACCGTCAGTATTATCCCCCAATCACAAGCACAAAAGCAGCATAACAAGCAAGGACCTATTCAAGAAAGAGAATAGCATACCTAGCAAGGAAACAAGAGATGGGGCTTTTGGAGGTCCGTTAGATCTCATGTCAGTACCTGCAATGCATATCTAAATGATGAGTCCAAATCACAAATTGTAACACAAGGCTAATTGTGATGCTATCATAAATTCTCTATATAAATAGTCACTGTAACTGTTCTGTAAGAACCTGTCAAAAGACAATATGAGCATGGAGCAAATCCTCAATCAACATATAGTAGATTTGTAAAATGAAAATAAGGTGCCCAAGATTTGGTATAGACAGACTTTGTAAATTGAAAGGCATTTTTATTTACCCTGAACCAGTTACATGAATAAAAATGTATGAATGTATACAGCATTAAAGCTTAAGTGTACTAAGAAAGTGATGTAATGCAGCACTGATATACATAAATCTTATGAATTACAAAAAAAATTATATATTACCATATCACAGTTCTAAATACACTCAAATATATGTATTTATAAATAAGTATACCTGAACTTTCAAGTGACTTGACAATGTCTGATTTTTTAAATGTGAATCCTATGAAATTGGTGTCTTTTGATGCCAGCATCTGCAGCATTAATAAAGAAAAACATATCACAAAGTCTTGAATCAACTCTACTCACATAGAGTAGCAAGAAAGCTTTTTAGGGGGAAAAAAATGGAGCAAACAAGGTCTTTACCTTCCTCCAAGGTCCCACTTCTGGAATTGCGGAGGGAGGCCCATCAATCTACCAAAAAAGAAAGGAAGTAGCAAAATTAGTTAAACTTAAAAGGTAGAGAAGCAAAAACTTTAGAACATAGAAAAAAAGAATTTAAACTTTGATCCCATATACTTAACCCTTCATACTGCTTATGTTGGTAAAATTTCTTAAAAAAAAATAAAAGGAGCAACAAGTAGAAACAATCAAAATTGTTGTACCAAAAAGTACAGGGAGACAGCTATAAATTTAAAAATCCTCAATATCCCATTTAAAAAAGGGCTGTGTTGAGTTAAGGGAAGGAAATTATGAGTTAAGATTCCTAAACACTTTAATACCCCATAGAAGGGTATAAATCTCATGCATTAGCATTCAAAGTACTCACTTCAGGAAACTTCTCAAAATTTTGAGTGTCCAAGTCTCCAGTGACTGTTGGCTTATATGCTGCTTCCATTTCGTACAGCTTTTCCCATTGAACACCCGTGAACCATGGATGTGCCTGAGAAATATTAATGACTACATAAATTAATACTCACATAGGCAAACACCAATAACAAGCTCAAAGCCAACCAACAAAACCAACTAAATTGATCAAATACTAAAATCTTGTATAAACAGACGACCCAACTAGTTTGTCAATCAACAAAATTAAGATCCAAGCAAGTGGTTTTCCCTCAGGAGGATATGTTTACTTGTCATGAATTCTTGATATGCAAAAGCATCTTGCAAGCAAACCAATATAAAAAGTATAATGGATATCTGTGGATTCTAATACATAATGCTTCAAATAAGATATATTTATGTTATTTGAAAAGGATTTACCTTCAATTCCTCTACTCCTCTGGTCCCTAGTCGGGTTTCAACATCACAGAGCAGGTGACAAATTAAATCCTTAGCCTCAACAGAGATTTTTGGTTCGTCAGGGAATTTCAAGCAGGTTCTCCAGTTGATTATCTGTGCAAGAGAGAAAGATTACCACCTAGTGAACAAGGAGGCTACCAAAATAACTGAGAACCAAAAACTAAGTGCCACCTTGCGGCATGTTATCCGAGGATCATCAGAACAAAATGGAGGATAGCCAATGAGCATCTCATACATGATTGCACCTAGAGACCACCAATCACACTCCATCCCATAACCCTTCTTTAATAGAACTTCAGGAGCCATGTAATCAAGAGTTCCAACAGTTGAATAAGCCTGCAAAGCCAGATGTCAATTGATATCATATCAAATCTTAGTAAAAAGCCTGCTTAAAAAATTTAACAAATGTAAACTGTGAAAATTGCCAAATTTATTCATATGAATGATATATGCAGGTAAAAGCAAAAAGAATAGAGATAATACCAAAGCACGGCGATTACGTTTCCATTGTTGTAGTTGTTCTTTAGGCATCAACCAAGCCTCAGCATCACTGGTAGATTCCTGGGAAGTTAAATTTTCTTCTTCTAGCAAAATTGATGAATATTTCTCATCTAGGGGTTTACACAAACCAAAATCTGAAAGCTTTAGATGGCCATTCCTATCAAGTATCAGGTTATCTGGTTTAATGTCCCTACAAGCAAAATACCATTGAGAGTAAATATCTGCAAAGAGGCCATTCTAATTTCAAGCATTTCAAAGTAGCTAACTATCCCAAGTAGTTCTCTCAAGGCCGAGCACAGTGTATGACAAAAGTCAAGGGTATACTTTCTCATCGATTAGAATGCACAGTGTATGACAAAAGTCAAGAGTATACTCTCTCATCGATTAGAATGCACATACATTCAGGATAATCCAGGTCCTGCCTGCTCCCACTTACCACCCATATTGAGACACTCATTATAGAAACAAGTTCACAAATTGTAATACCTATGAATATAGCTGTGTTGGTGAATTGAATGGATAGCCAAAATGCTCTCTGCTACATAGAAACGCGCAACATCTTCAGAAAGAATATCTTCTCTCATCAGTAGGGTCATGATGTCACCGCCGGGTAAATACTCCATAATAAGGTACAAGAAATCGGAGTCTTGAAAAGAATAGAACAGCTTTACAATGCAACGGCTATCAACCTCGGCAAGTAGGTTTCTCTCTGAACGAACATGCTCAACCTTGAAGATAAAAGTAAAGTTCATAATGAGAATAAATTTAAACTGAATGTGTGGGTTTTGTCATAATCCACCAAGAAAATAACAAGTTGGTTTCATAACGAGCTTAACCATTCCAAAAAAAATGGGGTTAAGATATTTTTAAGTTGCATTCAGTATTTGCCAATTGCCTATGCATCAGACAGCAATCCAATAATACCATAGTAACAAAATAAAGGGGGTTGGAAGAAAAGGTAGCAGGGCAATTCCAGGATAAGTTACCACATCCATTTTCAATAATCTGAGCAATTTTATTTTTTTTCAATAAGACAATAACATCATTAAACCAGCAATATACAAAAGGAGAAACAACACCCCTGAGTAAACAAGTGACATAGATCAACGAGGGCCACACTATTTTGAAAGTTTATATTATTTTTAGTGTCACCTGTCCACGGCTAAGCATCTCTGATTTCTTTAATTTCTTCATAGCAAAAATCTCTCCTGTACTTTTAGCACGACATAATCTAACCTGCATTTGTTACATACAAACAGTAGTAAGTTTCAAGCATCTGATTATATGCATTAGCAATTTCCTCTCCTGCAGAATTGCAACAAGTTAACTGAAAGCCTCAGTGATTTGAGATATACCTCGCCAAATGCACCTTTTCCAATTACAGTCAATTGCTCGAAATCATCAATTCCGATTTTACGCCTTTGCAGCCTCATGTATTCAGTTTCTCTCCTTTCCAAATTCCTCATCATCTCCTCTTGTTCCTCACTTGAAATCTGAGCTTCCTCTGCTTTCCTTTGCAGTGCTCGCCGTCTTAAATATCCACCATTAATATCCAACAAAACCAAATCTCAATTCTCAAAAAGAGGCAGATAATATTCCATTTAAGCTAACCATATCCATTTATTAACACTATAAATTCTCCTCTGTTTTTTTTTTTTGGCCTAGAACATCATACCTTTAATAATTACCTAAAACAAATGAATTTCAACTACAAAAATAGCCAAAAGAGAATAACAAGAATAACGGCAATAAAAGAGCATGGATAATTTAAATGCAACAGAAGTACTACGGAGAACCAGAATTAACCTTTCTTTACGCTCTTGCAATCCTTGCAAATAGTTTTTGTAGTGATTCTCAATGAACTGTTTGGCGGCGGCAGCCTTTTGCCTAGTAACCGGCGAAGAAACGGCGACATCCTGATCCAAATCGAAGCCTCGACCCGCTTTCATGTTCAAAGCCCCTAATCTCACCGTCCCATCTGCACCGTCCATGTTTTCCTCGCAAAATCCCAATCAAACTCTCTTCTTTTCTTTATTTTCACCAAACACCAAGTTTCAACTTTCAATCAATAAAACAAAAATGGAGTAATAACAACAACCATTCCAAACACAAAGGAAAAACAGAGGGGGAAAAAAGCTGATTAATGAAGCTTGTTCGGTGTCACAGTATCGAGGAGAGATCTAGGAGCTGTCACCTGTCAGTTGTTTGTGAAAATGACTCAAAGTAAGAGCAAGAAAAAATTGAAAAATTAAATCAAAATTAAAAGTGAACT